>JANSVA010051706.1:0-12949 GCA_025504915.1 Erythroxylum reticulatum | reverse complement strand
ACTAACCCGTAAAATTTTCCAATGTAAAAACATTCATAATTGTCTAAAAAAAATCACAAATCAATCCCATTATACCCGGAATATCAATGAATACGTATACAGACATATTCAGGTGTAAAATATCGCTATGCACTTGTATGAGCCTATCGTATTATGCATGAACATGAACATGCATTCCTTATCTCTCATTAAACACTCATATTTACTATTCTAACCTTCCCACAGGTAATGGGATGTTACAATGGTGGCATACCAAAGTTTAGCTCTCCCATGCCAATTGAGGTAAGAAGCTCGGTGGCCCTAGAAAAAGATGGAACACGTAGTTGGGAAACAACTATAGTTGATTTCTTTATTAGGAAGTGCCCTCCTTTCCCTATTAGCAAAATTTAGGACCTGCAATAATGGAAAAAAAGGTTTAAGAGTAGTGCTTCTTAATAGGTGTAGATTATATTATTTTTTTATAAATGTTTAAATTTTTTTAAGTATTTCATAGATGATTATCATGTGTATAGGCTTAGAATTATACTATTGAAAATGTTTGTATGCATTCTAAGTGTTTGTTTAGTTTAAAGGAAAAATTGGATCTTAATTTTATATTTCAAGACATGTTCGATGTAATTGTAAGTGTTAGAAGTCCAAAAATTGAAGAATAAAGAAGATAGAGGAAGCTTGAACGTGTCCTGATCGAGCATAATTAAGCATAATTGTGATAGAGGCTGAACAATATAAAGCACAATCGTAACTTTGAGGCTTTGTTGGGTGCAAGTTTTTTTGGTGTTTTAAAGGGTCATGGTTAATTTTGGAAGCGAATTAAGTCGGAAAACCCTACACTCAACCCTATAACCTTAATGAACTATTTAAGAACTTGAGAAACATCAAAAAGAGTAATAGTCATGAATCAAAAGTGGTGAGAACAAGAAGAGTATCAGGAAATTCCAACATTCCAAATCAAGGCGTCAAATAGATTTTTCTCTTTTCATTTTAGTTTCTTTCAATATCTTTGATATGTATTGGAGCTATAAGATGTTTATCATGTCCATGAAGATCTAAAATCAGATTATGGATTATTTTGGAATTATTTTGTGACTTTATTTATTGTTGAATTCAATATATTTCTGGATGTTTGTGGTAATTATTTATGATTAAACATGATAAAAAATCCAGTGAGTGAGTCAAAGTAATCAGTGTTAGGTAGTACAATGAGAGTTGGAAATTTAATAGACCAATAATTATCAAATTAACGATTAATCAAAGAGTGATTTTGGATGTGAAATTGATGATATAATATATAGCTTCAGATCTAATTGAATAAGTTAGTAGTTTTGTGAATCGAGAGATTGCAAATGTAGAAACTTTAAATTCAATTAGGGTTTATTGATTAGATATCGGGAGAGAGTAATCAACAAATTTAGAAATCTAGAATCGAACATATAAATTGAATAAAAAATAGTAAAGGAAATAAATTAAGGAAAAAATAGTTCCTAAGTTATTCAATCTTGATCAAACGCCTAATTTCATTGTCATCTCACTTTATTTGATTATTTGTTTTGTTATATTATTTTTTAAATTTCTAATATTTATTTTCATACAAATCACATTTTGAATATGTTAGACAAAGTTAGGTTTATATTGCTACCTTTTGCATAATCCTCGTGGGAATGATAACCTCTTATACTACAAGGAATGATCTGTATACTTGCAGGTATTGAGAGTTTTATTACTATATACAAAACTTGCTCCACATTTATTTTAAAGGAATATGATATTTTTCAAGTTTGAAATTTTCAATTGTGCTAAAGAAATCTTAAGGTTGGGATTATGGCTTACGTAAGATAACCCTTTAAAATACTAACTTCCCATTTTGGATTAATTTGCATAGAGTTCCTTTAAAATACTAGTCCGTCTGTTAGTAAACTTCATAGGCAAGCCATTTAGCATGGATGTCATCACTACTCAAAGGCATCAGTTAGGATATGCAAGAATATATATTAGCACTGATATGGGGAAAGAACTTCTAAATTTCATTCCTATCATATGACTTAGGGATGGGAACATGCTCATGGAAGACATGGTTAGGCTAGCTTATCACTAAGGCTTCTCTTAGTTTTAGCAAACATTCCTTTCCTCTCTACCGCCCTTTCCTCTCACCCAACCTTAACCCTAGATCCTAACCTTTCAGCTCCCTTCTTTCCATCCTCCATTTCGAATACCCTGGTCCTTTATTTCTTTCCAGCTTTATTTTTCCTTTGATGACATGCAAAATAAAACATCAACAGGTTAAAATGGTTTCCAAAGCTTAGAATGGAGACTAATTTCCCTCCATTACCTCCTACCTTTGAATTAGCTACTTCCTCGAATCTTCATTCTACACCCTTGTCCCCTTCCCAGTCTTCAGAAGCCCACCCCTCTTCCTCATCCCTTTCTATAACTATCCCCCCCTTAACCTTTGCCATTCCTCCTAAACTTTCTGCTCCAACCATTGGTGATTTTCAACTTGCTAGAGGGGATAGAAAGATATGGAAATAGGAAGTGGGAGACAACTCTAACTATTCGTTAGTTTTTAGTCCACCTATTTAGATCGAAGGAAAGCTAATGGTGGTTCCTAGTCTAGACATTATACAGGATGGTGCTAAAATATGGGAAGCTAATATTGTTAGTTTTTTATAGACAAAAGGCCTGCTTTTCCAGGGATACAAGCATGGACTTAGAGAAACTGGAATGGGAGAGGTCTAATGGAGTTAATGCAAACAGAGGAGGATAACTTAATCTTTACCTTCTCTTAAAAATTGGAAGCTTAAAAGGTAATTAAAGAAGGCCTTTGGCACATCTCTCAACTCCTTTTATTCTTTTCAAGTTGGCAACCGGGCATGGAATTAGAAAAAGTTAGAATGAAGAACATTCCTTTGTGGGTGAATATTTACAACATTCCATTGGAATATTGGACTACCAAGGGTTTGAGTATGCTATCTACTTACTTAGGGAGACAAATATTTATAGATGAAAACACTGCATTGAGGAAAAGGGTTGGATTTGCTCTGTTATATGTGAGTATGAATATTTCTAAGAAAATGATAGACAACATCCTTATCCTAAGATTGGAAAATGAACACTCTCTTAGAAGGGATAAAGTTATGGTAACATACCAATGGAAACCGTCTCTAAAAGCTCAATGCAAAGAATGGAAACCTACGGGAAGAGTTTTCACTATAAGAGACTATTGGGAGGTGATGGGTATGAAAAAAATAATTCAGAATACAACAAAGAATGTGAGGAGGCAGAACAAGTATCAAAAAATCATGAACCAGTTTAGGTTGAAAATGATTCCCTTACAAATGAGGAGAGTATTCATGAAGAGATTATTCCAGATTCAGATTAACAGGAAGGAGCTCTTTAAAATATATTGAGTGACTTAAATAAGTCACTAATGAATAAGAGGGAGAATGTACTATAAACAAGTGGATTTAATCCAAACAAGGGAGCTCTTGATTTCCATCAGAATGAGCAAATCCTATAAAAGGCAGAACTGCAGAATGGAGTCACTTAGAAGGACCGGTTTAATTAGGTTATCTCTAAAAAAAGTAACAAGAGCAGTAGGAGAAGCTCCAAAAGGAAGAGTAATCTCTTTTGACTATGATTGTATGGAACATAAGAAGAATAAATAACCCTTCCAAGTTTAATGTGGTAAGGGATTTTGTTCAAAAGGAAAAGCCTCTAATTTTTGGTCTTTTGGAAACAAAAATTAGAGAAGTAAATATAAATAAACTAAGTTATTTAGGTAGCAAATGGTAGTTTCTTACGAACCACCAATGTCGTGCCTATAGAAGGATTATTATTATTTATGATGGTGATTTTTTTAGAAGTGAAGGTTCTGGAAACCAGTCAACAGTTTATTCACACAAAGTTTACTTTAAAATGGAAAAATCTTGTGCTTTAACTACATTTATCTATGGTTTTAACACTATGCTTTAAAGAATCGAACTCTAGAATTCTCTACGAAGTCTTAAGGCATCAGTTAAAGTTCCATTATTAGTCAGTGGCGATTTTAACACCACTATCTTCAGATTAAAGGTCGAAGGAAATTGTAACCTACTTAACTACTCTTTTGATATGTTCGAATGTATGCAAGAGGTGGAACTTACAGATTTAAAATCTGAAGGTCATAGGCTTAGTTAGTTAAATAAAAAAAGCTCTATTTGGCACATCTAGAAAAAGTTTAATAGGGCAATGGTTAATATGGAATGGATAAATGCTTTCTCAAGAAGCTCAGCAATTTTTCTAAACCCAGGAATTTTCAATCATACTCCTATAAAGATTGATAACTTGTTTATTACTATCAGAATCCATCATCCTTTCAGGTTTAAGAATTTTCTAGTTAATATGGAAGGTTTTCAAGAAGCAATAATGAAGGATTCGGAGTATGAGATCTATGGAACTAAACAGTACATATGCCTCTAAAAGCTTAAAGCTATTAAACGGGAACTGAAGAGACTAAATTTAAAGAGAGGTCATAATTTCTCTAAAGAGATAGAAATAGCTAAAGATATGCTTTTAGTCATTTAGAAATCATTGGCAGATAAACCCACAGATGGTACTCTAGCTATAATTGAAAAGGAAGCCCTTAAGATCCACTTGCAATTGATGGATAATCAATTTTCTTTATTAAAGTAAAGAACTATAATTAATTGGATAAAGATGGGGACAGATGCACTAAGTTCTTCTTTAATTCAGTGTTAGCTCGAAAGAATGTAAAAAAACCCACCTCCTTTAAAGCTGAAGTTGGTGAGATTGTATTTAGACAAGATTAAATTGTTAAGGAAACCATGAACTTCTATAAAAACCTCCTAGGCTCATGAGGTTCCCCACTAGGATTTGGAGCTAATCTTAGGCAATTTGTTTCAACTAAAATTCCTAAACATGAGGCTTCTTCGTTAATTAGACCAGTTATAGACCAAGAAATAGAGAAGGTCGTCTTTAATATGAATGGCTTTAAGGCTCAGGGACCAGATGGATTGAATGTGGTTTTCTATCAAAAAACTTGGAGTAGTTTGGGGGAGTTAGTTAAGGAGGTTGTGCATTAGTTTTTCCAAAAAGACGCCCTTTTAAGGAGATTAATAAGACATTTCTTTATTTGGTCCCTCAATACTCTAACCTGTCCACCTGGAGTGAATTCAGACCTATATCATGTACTAATTTTCTTTATAAGATCATCGCCAAGATTTTAGAAAATAGGTTGAAAGAGGTTCTACACTTACTCATCAGTGAGAATCAAGGAACTTTTATAAGTAGTATGGATATTGGACATAATATTCTTCTAGTGTAGGAGTATTTGTAAGCGTATAATCGTAGCAGAAGCCCTCAAAACTGTACTACTAAAGTGGATTCACAAAAAGCTTTTGATAGTTTGAATTGGAGTTTTCTGCTACAAAATATAAATGTTATGAATTTTCCCCATAGGTTTATAAAGTGGATTTAAGAATGAATTACTACTACTTCCTATGGAATATTGATAAATGGTAGCCACAAGGAGGTGTTTAAAGGCAAAAAAGGATTTAGGCAGGGGGATCCTCTATTTCCTTACTTATTCCTAATTTGCATGGAGGTTCTTACCTAAATGCTGAAGCTCAACACTTCAATTGACTCCAGACTTTGATACCATTCCAAATGTAAGTAGCTTTAAAGGCTATTGAGTTACCCTTGTCTAACTCACTAGCCTTTATCTCCAAAAACCTCCAAAGTAATAGTTGAAAAATTCAGGAGCAGTCATTAGTGGAGAAAATGTTAAACCTCTCTTGAATTAATGCCAAATAGTTAGGGAAAAGCATGGTGGCATGCTAAAGCTTAACACTCCCAAGACAGTTGACGTATGAAGCTTGG
The DNA here is from genome assembly GCA_025504915.1 of Erythroxylum reticulatum. Taxonomy (NCBI): domain Eukaryota; kingdom Viridiplantae; phylum Streptophyta; class Magnoliopsida; order Malpighiales; family Erythroxylaceae; genus Erythroxylum; species Erythroxylum reticulatum. The sequence continues at coordinate 7,075 of JANSVA010051706.1, read as the reverse complement.
TGGCCCTGGACGAAGATGGAACACGTAGTTGGGAAACAACTATAGTTGATTTCTTTATTAGGAAGAGCCCTCCTTTCCCTATTAGCAATAGTTGGGGCCTGCAATAATGGAAAAAGGGTTTAAAAGAAGTGCTTCTTAATAGGTGTAGATTATATTATGATTTTATAGATGTTTAAATGTTTTTTAAGTATTTCTTAGATGATTATCATATTTAAAGGCTTAGAATTGTGCTATTGTTAATACTCGTATGTATTATAAGTGTTTGTTTTCTTTAAAGAAAAAATTGGATCTAAATTTTATGTTTCAAGACGTGTTCAATGTAATTGTGAGTGTTGGATGTAATTGTGAGTGTTGGAAGTCAAGAAATTGAAGAATAAAGAAGATAGAGGAAGCCTAAAGGTGTTATGATCGTGCATAAATAAGAATAATCATGATAGAGGCTGAACAACATGAAGCACCATCATGACTTTAATACTTTTCTATGTGCGAGTTTAAGCATAATCGTGATAGAGGTTGAACAATATGAAGCACTATTGTGACTTTGATGCTTTTTTAGGTACAAGTTTTTTTGTGTGTTTTAATGGGTCAGGGTTATTTTTGGAACCAAATTAAGTGGGAAAACCTTACACACAACCCTAAAACCTTAATGAACTCTTTAAGAACTTGAGAAACATAAAAAAGAGTAATAGCCATAAATAAAAAGTGGTGAGAACAAGAAGACTGTCAGGAAATTCCAACATTCCAAATCAAGGCGACAAACATTTTTTTCTCTTTTCATAATAGGCGACAAACATTTATCTTGTCTATGGAGTTCTAAAATCATATTAGGGATTATTTTGGAATTATTTTGTGACTTTATTTATTGTTGAATTTAATATATTATTGGATGTTTATGGTAATTATTCGTGGTTAAATTTGACAAAAAATCAAGAGAGTGAGTCAAAGTAATCAATGTTAGGTTGTACAATGAGAGTTGGAAATTTAATAGATCCATAATTATCAAATTAATGATCAATCAAAGAGTGATTTTGGATGTGAAATGGATTATATGATAGATAGCTTCAGATCTAATTGAATAAGTTAGGGTTAGTTTTGTGAATCAAGAGATTGTAAATCTAGAAATTTCGAATTCAATTAGGGTTTATTGAATAGATATCGAAAGAGATTAATCAATAAATTTAGAAATCTAGGATCAAACATATAAATCGAATCGAAAATAGTAAAGGAAATAAATTAAGGAAAGAATAGTTCCTAAGTTATTCAATCTTGATCAAACCCTTAATTTTATTATCGACTCACTGTTATTCGATTATTTTTTTTGCCATTATTTGTTTTAATTTCTACTATTTATTTTCATTCAAATCACATTCTGAATACCTTAGACAAAGTTAGGTTCATATTGCTAGCTTTTGCATAATCCTTGAGGGAATGATAACCTCTTATACTAAAAGAAACGATCAGTATACTTGCGGGTATTAAGAGTTTTATTACTATATATAAAACTTGCTCAACACTTATTTTAAAGGAGTGTGATATTTTTCAAGTTTGAAACTTTCAATTATGCCAAAGAAATCTTAGGTTTGGGATTATGGCATATATAATATAACCCTTTTTTCCTATAATTTTTGGTCACCAGGAATAAGATTAGAGAATATTAAACATACTAACTTCCCAGTTTGGATTAATTTACATGGACCTTTAAAATACTAGTCCATCAAAGTACCTAGCATGTTATCAAACTTCACAGGCAAGCCATTGAGCATGGATGTCATCACTACTCAAAGGCATTAGTTGGGATATGCAAGAATATGTGTTAGCATTAATCTATGGAAAGAACTTCTAAATTTCATTCATATCATATGACTTAGGGATAGGGACATGCTCATGGAAGACATTGTTAGGATAGCTTATCAATAAGGCTTCTCTTAGTCTTAGCAAACATTCCTTTCCTCTCTACCTTCCTTTCCTCTCACCCAACCTTAACCCTATATTTGAACCTTTCAGCTCCCTTCTTTCCATCCTCTATTTCAAATACCCTAGTCCTTTGTTTCTTTGCAGCTTTATTTTTCCTTTGATGACTTGCAAAATAAAACATCAACAGATTAAAATGGTTTCCAAAGCTTAGAATGGAGACTAATTTCCCTCAATTACCTTTTACTTTAAAATAGACTACTTCGCCGATCTTCATTCTACACCCTCATCCCTTTCCCAATCTTCAGAAGCCCACGCCTCTTCCCCATCCGTCTCTATAACTATACCCCGTAAATCTCTACCATTCTTGCCAAACTTTCTGTTCCAATTGTTAGTGATTTTCAACTTGTTAGAGGGGATGGAAAGATATTAAAATAGGTAGTGGGAGACAACTTTGACTCTTCCTTGGTTTTTAGTCCACCTATGGACATTAAAGGAAAGCTAATGGTAGCTCCTAGTCTAGACATTTTTCATAAAGGTGCTAAGACATGGGAAGTTACTATTGTTCAATTTTTTATGAACAAATGACCTTTTTTTCTAGTGATACAAGTATAGATTCAGAGAAACTGGAAAGGGAGAGATTTAATGGAGGTAATGCTAACAGAGGAGGATAACTTAATCTTTACCTTCTCTTCAAAATCGGAAGCTTAAAAGGTAATTGGAGAAGGCCCCTTGCACATCTCTCAACTCCCTTTATTTCTTCCAAATTGGCAACCGGGCATAGAATTAGAAAAAATTAGAATGAACAACCTTCCTCTATGGGTGAATATTCATAACATTCCTTTGGAATATTGGACTACCAAGGGTTTGAGTATACCGGCTAGTTACTTGGGGAAACCAATATTTATGGATGAAAACTCTACATTGAGGAAAAGGGTTGGATTTGCTCGGTTATGTGTGAGTATGGATATTTCTAAGAAAATGAAAGACAACATCCCTATCCTAAGGTTGGAAAATGAACACTCTCTTAGAGAGGATAAAGTTATGGTAACATACCAATGGAAACCATCTCTAAAAGCTTAAGGCAAAGAATGGAAACTTAAGGGAAGAGTTTTCATTAGAGGAGAGTATTGGGAGGTGATGGGTATGAAAAGAATAATTCAGAAGACAACAAAGAATGTGAGGAGGCAGAAGAAGTATCAAAAATTTATGAAATAGTTTAGGTTGAAAATGATTCCCTTAAAAATGGGGAGGGTATTCATGAGGAGATTAGTCCAGATTCAGTTCAGTAGGAAGGAGCTCTTCATAATACGACAAGTGACTTAAATAAGTCACTAATGTATAAGAGGGAGAACGTACTAGAAACTAGAGGATTTATTCCAAGAGAGGGAGCTCTTGATTTCCAACAGAATGAGCAAATCCTATAGATCGCTGAACTGCAGAATGGAGTCACTCAAGAGGACCAGTTTAATTAGGTTATCTCTCGAAAATGTAACAAAAGTAGTAAGTGAAAATCCAAAGGGAAGAGTAATCTCTTTTGACTATGATGGTATGGAACATAAGAAGAATAAATAACCCTTCCAAGCTTAATGAGGTAAAGGATTTTGTTCAAAAGGAAATGCCTCTAATTTTTAGTCTTTTGTAAACTAAAATTTGAGAAGTAAATCTGAATAAAGTAAGTTATTTGGGTATCAAATGGCAATTTCTTACAAACCACCAATGTCATGCCTATGGAAGGATTATTATTGTTTATGATGGTGATTTCTTGGAAGTGAAGGTTTTGGAAACCAGTCAACAGTTTATTCACACAAAACTTACTTCAAAATGGAAAATTCTTGTGCTTTAGCTACATTTATCTATGGTTTTAACATTGTGCTTCAAAGAAACAAACTCTGGAATTCTCTATTAAGTATTAAGGCATCGCTTAATGTTCTATTGTTAGTTAGTGATGATTTTAACACCACTGTCTTTAGATTAGAAGCGGAAGGAAACTGTAACCTATTTAACTACTCTTCTGATATGTTTGAATGTATGAAGGAGGTGGAACTTATAGATTTAAAATCTAAAGGTCATAGGTTTACTTGGTCAAACAAACAAAGGCCTGTTAAGTCAAAATGACTTCATGTCTAATAATTTTGATGACATTCAAATAATAATAATATTAGAAATTGTTGAACCGTTTTGATCAGGAAGTAAAAGTAAGATGAAAGAAAATAAGACGAAGTTGAGACGAAACTAAGACGAAAGAAAGTGAGACGAAGCAGAAGTGAAACTAAGACAAAAGGAAATAATACGAAGCAGAAGCAAAAGTGAGATGAAAGGAAATAAGACGAAGCGAAAGAAAAAGTGAGACGAAAGAAAATAAGATGAAGCAGAAGCAAAAATGAGACGAAAGAAAATAAGACGAAGAACCGATACTACGTCGAACGATTAATTAGTTCGAGTTAGTTACATAACTCAACTAAATAAATGCTTCTACAAGAATGAAGAAATCAAGAATCAAAAAGCAAGAAGAAAGAAGAAGTTATCAAGAAGCAGTTGAAGATGAAGGTTATAAATACAAGTCGGAGTCGAAGATTGAAAAGTTAGAGACTTTGAAAAGTTAGAGATTTTAAAAAAGCTTTTAGAAAACACTGTATTTATTTTACGAAACACTAGAGCTATCATTATTGTAAAAAAGCTCGCAATATCTTTCTGTAAGAAAGAAGAGAAGCTGAGAGCCTGAATAGGCTAAGTGAGAAAAGCAATACTTGCTATAAGAGATCTGAAGAGGCTCTGTGAAAAAGAATACTTGTACTTTTGAGAAGAATAGTGAAATCTTAGAAAGGTTTCTGAGGATTGGACGTGGCCCACGATTTGGGTTGAACCAGGATAAAACCACTGTGTCAACGTCTACTCTCTAACTCTCATCTTTTAATTTCTATTGTTTTATACAAGTATATAGAAATTAATTGCAATACATTTTGATTGTCTGCTTAATAGTTTTCTAAAAAGTTATTTTTGAAAGGAATTTTAAAGGGGATTGTATTCACACAAAAGAATACACAATTCAACCTCCCTTCTTGTGCATTTTATCTATTAAACGTAAAGTCTATATTATTGCGTGATTTACTTCAATTGGTATCAAAGCTTGGTTTCCAAGAACCACCGTTACAAAGTGTAGATAAAGATCCATAGCAAAATCACACGTTTATATAGCTTAAGGTGCCTCCATCACTAGACCTCCTACGTTCAATGGTGAAGACTATCATTATTGGAAAGACAGGATGCGGCTCTTCATTGAATCTACACATTTTGACCTTTGGGATATTATCGAGAATGGATCGTATACACCGATGGATGATGAAGGAAATGTCATTCCACGTACTAGATGGTCAGCTGATCAAAAAGCAAGATTCCAGCTAAATTCAAAAGCCAAGTTCTTTCTAATTTGTGCCCTAAGCAGAAGTGAATACGATAAAGTTCATGGATGCAAAACTGCGAAGAAGATGTGGGATACTCTATCCATCGTACATGAAGGAACCAATCAAGTGAAGGAATTCAAGATAAGTATTCTTGTACACCAGTATGAGCTGTTCAAAATGCAGAAAGATGAGTCTATCGATCAGATGTTTGGACAATTTCAAACTATCGTCAATGGACTTAAAGCTCTCGGGAGAACCTATGATAATTAAGATCATATTCGAAAGATTCTTAGAAGTCTACCGAAAAGATGGAGACCAAAAGTCACCACATTACAAGAAGTGAAGGACCTGAGCGTATTAAAGCTTGATGAATTGCTTGGATCCTTGAAGATACATGAAGTAGAGCTTAATGCAGAAGATAAACCCAGAAGGGATAAATCTATAGCATTGAAGGCTGGATGAAAAAATCACAAGATTCAGAGAAAGAGAAGTTCATCGTCAAAAGCCTTGAAGATCGAAGAAGTCAAGAATGACGACTCCAATGAATCTAAATAAGATTCAAGCGAAGAAGATGATGAATTATCTTTGATCTCAAGGAAGATCAGACGTATGTGGAAGAAGAGAGCAAGAGGAAACAAAGAATTTCCTTTCAAGAAGAATAGCCAAGTTGAGGGCAAGAATGACAAAACATCTGTCATCTACTAAGAATGCAATAAAACTGGACACTACAAGTCTGAATGTCCGTTGTTGAAAAGAAAGCCAAAGAAAAATAGAGAAAACAAGAAAAGTATGATGGCAACATGGGAAGATTTGGATTCGTCTAAATCTGACACTGATTCAGAAGCATCAGTTTAAGCTAACATTTGCTTGGTAGCTGAAAGAGAAGGTGACGAGGAGGTAACTTCTAATTTTAAATAATTACAAGAAGCATATTCAGAATTATTAGAAGATTCTCATGCCATACTTAGGCAGTATAGATTATTAAAGAAAAAGTTTGTAAAAAACTTGAAGAACATGCAAGTGTTAGAGAGAGAAAACGTCAGCCTAAAGAAACAAGTAGACGATATGAAGAAAAAGCTAGCTATAGATAGATCTGATGAAATTAATCAGCTGAAACAAAGAATTAATATCCTTTTAGCTAATATATCAACATTCACTGAGAGTACAAAAAAAATGAATAACATGATAGGAAGATATTGACACCCTAATGATAAGAGTGGTTTAGGGTTTTCTAAAAAGAATACTCAGAATAAAAAGAACTTTGTTCCTTATAGGAAGAAATTTCATCAGTCACATTATCATCATACCATGAATCTCTTTAAGACTAACCCCAAAGGACCCAAGAAAATCTGGGTACCTAAGAAAAAATATCTACAGCAGATCTCCTTCTTTGAAAAAGACAATAAGCACTAATGGTATTTGGACAGTGGATGCTCGCAACATATGATAAGAAGAAGGTCTATGTTCCTAGATCTTCAAAATAAGAAGGGAGGATCAGTAACTTTTAGAGACAACCAGCAGGACAAAATCATTGGAATCGGTAAAATTGGTAAAGATTCTTTTGCATCTATTGATATTGTTTTGCTAGTTGATGGTTTAAAACATAATTTGATTAGTGTCAATCAATTATGTGACTCTGGTTTTGATGTATCCTTTAATCAGAATTCTTATGTAGTCAAAACCAAGGACGGTTCCATATTCTTCTCTGCCAAAAGACAAAACAATCTTTATAAGATTGATTTAGAAGATTTACAAAGTCA
>JANSVA010051675.1:0-12951 GCA_025504915.1 Erythroxylum reticulatum | reverse complement strand
GCTATCTTACCACCTTAACACTTTAATTCAATTTACCTATGTCATAAAGTCCTACTCACATTAGTATGCTAATTAATGCCATCGTAAATTAATCTATCAAGACCTCAAAATTAATTTAAATCATACTAATTCATCAAGAAAATTTTTGGAGGCCAACAGTTCTCAATCTCATCATTAGTGAGTATCAGAATGCCTTTATGAAGGATAAAAGTATCAGTGATAACATTCTTATTTATCAAGAAATCCTAAAAGGTTATACCAGAAGGAAATCCTCCATTAGTTGGACTTCCTTGTTCAAAGTACTCAAGGCTTTGAACTTCCTTGATATTTTTGTTAACTAGATTAAGGCTTGTGTCTCCACCACAACTTATTATGTCTTGATTAATGGTACCCCTTTTGGAATTATTAAGCAGAAGATAGGTATCAGGTAGGGAGATCCTTTGTCTCCTTATCTATTTATTCTAAGTATGGAAGTGCTATCTCAATTGCCCAAGACCAAAGTCTTCCATAATTCTAAATTCAAGTATCACTATAAATGTAGAAGAGTTTCTCTTACCCATATCCATTTCGTAGATGACCTAGTCCTCTTCTCTAAAGCTCACCCTGAATTTGTTAAGCTATTGATAGATACTCTTAATGAGTTTTTTGACATGTTTGGAGTTAAGGTGAATCTTAATAAAAGTCATTTTGTTCTCTCATCAATAGTGAAATCTCTCTAGGTTGCTATTTCCTCTTTAACTGGTATAAATAAGAAAGTCTCATCTTTGCATTATCTGGATTTGCCTATCACTACTAGAAGGCTATCCTTTAATGAATGCCTTACTTTAATTGAAAGAATATAGAGGAGAATTATCAAATGGACCAATATATTTATTTTCTTTGGAGGTAGATTTTGGCTAATTATATTTATCTAATGCTCCCATTACTTATACTCGAGTAAACATTTTTCGTTTTTCAAAAGAAATTGATCAAATAAGTGGAGAAAATGATGAGAGAAGTTTTACGGGGAAATGTAAAAGAAAATTTGGATTTTCCTTGTAAGGCCGCAAACTATACCCTAGTGGAAATGGTATATGTTCATGACAGTACATGTATGATAGGTGTTAAAAATTATGATAAGAATGACAATTTCATAGGATTTGAATTTTGATATTGATGGAATATATTTAGTCACTTAGGATTCATTGCTGCCATTAGAGTATTGAGGTATTAAATTAAAAGGTACATTTGGACTAGAAAAATTGTCAAGTGACAAGATAAGTTGGTACATGAAAATTGGAATGATTATGCCTATGAGTTGGTGAAATTTGACATAGTTGATACATTGACAACTGAAATAGTTAATAAAGTGACAAGTGGCCTAATTAAATGGTGGCATTTGATAGCATTCATTAAGTGACAAATGATTTAATGGAAATGTTACAAATGGTAGCTTAAGTGCAGGACATATGTGACACAGGCGATGAAGATATATGCCTTATGGTAGGAGTGGCAACTAGATGGAAGAGATGGAAGAAGTTGGAATAAAAGGTAGTGCACGATCATGACTCTAAGGGGTCATGAAGGGGTTACAAGATCGTGCACAAGCATGATCATGACATAGGAGGATCAATTGGAAGTGCAAGATCGTGCACAAGCACGATCATGACAGTGGATGTATTTTGCTCTTTGATAGCCTTGAACATCCTTCATTCTTTTGATCATAACTTCTTCTCTAGGCCTTCGATTGACTTGAATTTTGGACCAAAAACTCATCACACATTTCCATTCCTCTCTAAAAAGTTTCATTGTCATCTGAAATCATTAATAATTAATTGTTGTTTACCAAATGTTTAGCTCTGGAATTTTGGAGATGTTATATGAATGAATGAGGGATTAGATATTATATGACATATTAGTTTATTGGGAATATATGATTATGTCAAGTTGATCAAAGTTAAATATGTTGCAATATATTCCTCATATGAGGATTTTAAAATGAGCTTATTTTGTTTTAAAACTATTAAGTCCTAGTTGTGGGTAAATTGACATGCCTAGAACAGTCTGCAGCTACTCCTATGACACATCGGTGTCTTCTGTTATTGAAACATTGGTGTCTTTTATTGCTGACACTTCTATGTCTCTTATTATTGATGCATAAGTCTCTCCTATTTTGTGATACCGATCACGATATCTCCTATCTTAGTCCCGTTTCCACTTTTATAAAATGGATTAGTAGTCTAACTTATTTTGTATTTTGATACGTGTTTTGTTTTGCTATAAATAAAGTCTGTTCTGGTTCAAATCATGTTCTGTTTTGAAGGATTTATACCCTATTCTGATACTTAGTTTTCACATTTGTACATTCTGATATGAGATTAAGTGATTTGATTCATCATGAGAAATGTCTATATTGATAAGTCATATTCAGCTCTGAGATACATTATGTTTTAATTCTGATACTGTTGAGTTTTTCTTTGGAACAAATATATATTATGTTCTGCTATGTTATAATCTATTCAGTGATTCATGGTATTTGGATTGCTTTTAAATATATGAATGTTTAGATGACTGTTAGAGACAATTGTCAAAATGTATCCTATTTAGTTATTCCCCACTAGGCTATATGCTTAGCACGGTAGATTTGCCTCATGTAGGTTCAGAGAGAAGGGTATAAAGTCTGGGACAAAGACAACCACAGTAGCCAATCAAGATTGTGTTTTGTTGTGAAGAATGTTTAGTTTGTTGTTGTTACTGACTTATACTCAATATGATGAGACAGTTAGTATTTTGTATATATGGTTTGTATTTTTTATACATAAAAGACATTTGGAATTTTCAAGGTATGTAATATATTTGTGTTATGTCATTACATATTGTATAATATGTTTAAAACATAATGAAATGTAAAGTAACATACGATGCTTGAGTTTCCGAGAATGCTTGGAATTGTCGATATGATATGTTTTGTTGGTATGGTATGTGTAGCATCTGCATATCCTCCCAGGGGGTATTTGGGTGTTACATTCCTAAGGTTAAATGGTAAGATGTGTGCAAACCTAAGGAGAAGGGAGGGTTGGGGATCATCTATATAAGAGTGGCCAATAATATCTTTTTGATTAAAATAATTTGGAGAGTGCTTAAAGACAAGCATTCATTATGAATGAGATGGCTTCATAGCTAATTTTTTTTGAAACGGAACAACCTATGGTCCTTTACACCTAGATCATCTTTCTTTTGTCTCCTTAACCAAATTTTAAGGGAAAGAGATGAAGTAGCAAATGAGGTCTTCTGTAAAATTGGGAAATGGAAAAATTGATTTCTTATAGCATGATAACTGGACTAGTTATGGTCCCCTTACTTGTAACTCCAATGAGGTATTAGCCTTTTCAAGGCTTAATAACAAGGCTAAGGTTGCTATTCTTATAAACCACCATGAGTGGGTACAATTTCTTGAAGAAATTCAACAACCAACACCTCCTTTTTCTCCTAATCCTAACACCTAGGACAAATATGTTTAGCTTGGAATTCCTATTAAGAGACTTTCTGGTAGACTTTACAGGAGATGGGTTTACAGTTTTGAACAAAATGTTCCCTATTTTATAGTTATTTGGAAAAAATTTCTTAGACTTGGTACTACCTTCCTACTATGGCTTATGGTTAATAATAGGATTGGAACTATGGATATATTCCAAGTTTGGTTAAATCTGGATGAGACATGCAATTTATGTAAAGAAGCTCCAGAAACAAAGGATCATCTCTTTTTTCTCTGCCCTTTTTCCAATGCTATTTGGAATAGGATTAGATAAATTTTCTCATGTTATGAGCCCTCTAATTTTCTTTTGGTTCTAGTCAATACCCTTTCTGTAGCACAAGCTTCCTCTCCATTCTGGAAGAGGAACGTGCTAACTCTAGCCTTGACAGCACAGGAGATATGGCAAGAGAGAAATAAGAGGGACTTCTGAAACAAGTAACGTTCTAAGGAAGTAGTAATAGAAACAATTTTTCATAGTGTCAGGGAATAGCTTATTTTTTGGGAAATAGAAAATGTTTAATTAAGAAGAAAGTTAGAGTTTTGGCAAATATCTGATTGAGTAGCCTGACACTGCATGTAGTCCTTTCGTGAGATCCTTAACCTTTAATCTTGACCTAGAAAACATGGAAAAATGATTAATGGAGGTTTGAAAAAGAAGAGATACACCCAGATAAAAATCTCTTACCTTGGTAGTGAGTTGAGCTAATAATCAACTTTGGATTTTTCTGATCACTCAATCCTAATTAGTCAAGGAGTATTATTGTTGTGCAGATAAGGGGTTACCCCTTTTATTTAATTGTTGTACATCATTTTATGTTCGATGTTGGTCCAAAATCTTCATTGTTCTTCTAACGTTGTTGTTTTTTTGCATGTTGTCATCCAAATCTCAAGTGATGTAGTTTTGGCTCTCTTTAGTGGGCTTGTATGGGTCTTGATTTTAGCACTCTTTGGGAGAATGTCTTACCATTATTGTTTGGTTGTAGGAGAGTATCTTTTCCTAATGTTATATGTTACTTATTATCTCTACTGATTCAATTTTATTTTTTTAAAAAATATGAGCAAGTAAAGACTTACTAAAAAAGTCATATAAACCTTTTACACTAGAGTAATCACCTTTTCATGAATACTCCTAATTATTCAATTTGTTCATCATTTCAAATGCTTACTATCATAACTCTTAATTTTAACATTTTTAGTTGGCTTAAAGTCAGCACTGTAAATTTATTTATTCTTTTTTTATTAAGATGTTAAAAATGTTTTAAAAGAATTCCCTTTTAAATCAATTGCATATCTTAATTATACAAAGAGTATTATAGTGCAAATTAAGTATCCATTTTAAAATTAATAAAATAAAATAAATTAACTCAATTGTCAACTTTCATGACTAGTTGCCTAATCAAATAAAATCGCATTACCAACCAAACTTATAGTGAACTATTTTAATTAATGATCTTTCAAAGTTAAATTAGAATTATTTCCTATTAAAATAATTATAATAAAATTGATAAGCCTAAGTGATTAATACCCTCTCCCACATTTGATTTATATATTGTCCTGAATGTACATAACATATAAAAGCAACAGAAAACTTAAAAATAAGGGGAAAGAGGGAAATTAGGATAACTATTATTCCCCTGATTGTAAAATAATGTCAGCCTTGTCAAATGCCACTAATAATCATTTATCTTTGTTCTATCACTGGGGTTCCTCAATCATTGGCTTATTCTCTTAAGAAATTTAGGGATGACTACAACATATGGAGAAACACAAATTCATATTGGATATTGTTTTGTTTATATAGCCTATGAAGCTCAATCAAATCTCATCCTTAGTGAGAGAATGCCAATATAATAGTTAGAGAACATTAAAATATATTTAAATATATGACTTTAAAATTAATTTTAACTTATAACATGTGCAAAAAAACCTAACATCAAACAACAATATATTAAAACAAATTATAAAGATCTTAAAAGTTATTAAATTGAATAAACAATAATCAAATTGGCTCCCAACAAATGCTTATTACTTAAGCTCTTCAACTTGGTGTCTCTTTAAATGAAGGCTTGATTTTACTCTTCTTTAGCCACTTCATCTCTGCAAAGTTCCTCTTCCTACACATAGGCTTACTAGCTTCCAAAGGTGTCATATGCTCCATTAGAATAGAGCTATCCATCTCTTCTTCTTCTTTTTTTCTCTCTTTTCATGATACAAGTCTCAAATGTCTCTTCTTTGATTATTTTCTGCATAATATGAGAAAATTTAACATAAATCACATCTATAGTGAAGTAAGTATTGTCTTTGTGGGGAGAATGTCTTATGGGTTAAAATATCTTAAAAGTTACTTCCTTATTCCTTACCTTAAGAATAATATCCCATCTTACACAATTATCATAACTTTAGAAGTAGTTAGTAAAGGTCTTCCTAAGATGAAAGGAGCCTCTACATTATCCTCTATATCTTAAACTACAAAATCAATATGAAAGATAAAATTGTCAATCTTAATTAAGTATCTTTTATAATGTCACTATCATACTTAATTGACTTATCTTCTAATTGAATTATCATCCTAGTTGGTTTAGGTTCACTAAATCCTAATCTCTTAAATATTTCATAAGGAATCAATTTAATGCTAGCTCTTAAATCCACTAATTCCATTTTCATTGAAAAATTCCAATATTATAAAGAATTGAAACTAATCAGATCTTTGATTTTTTGAGGTAGCTTATCTTGTAGGATGGCAGAGTACTCCTCACTTATAATAACCATTGATAACTCCTTAAGCCTCTTTCTATTAGAAAGAAGATTCTTTAAATTCTTAGCATATTTTGGCATTTATGAAAGAGCTTTAATAAAAGGAATGTTAAGATGCATTTGTTTAAAAAGCTCTAAAAGCTTACCAAATTTATCATCCTTTCTATCTTTCTTAATTATGCCGAAGTAAGAAAATTTTAGTAGGTACTGTTAGACCACTTATTTCTTTGGCTCCTCTTCCTTCTATTTCTCCTTCTCCTTATCCTTATTTTCTTGTACAACCTTCTTCTCCTTTTCTTTCTCTCTAACTGTCAACTCTTTCGTCACTCCTTAAATCACCGTTCTTTAGATAAAACTTTAGCAAACTATCTAATTCAAATTTCCAAGTTATGGATGGAAGTTTTCTAGTTTCAAAAGGGTGCTTCATTACTTTGAAAACAAGTGTTGGATGCAATAATATATATGTCATGAACTCCTTGAGACTTAACTTGTTTTCTTACTACTATTTCTATTAAAATCATAGTGGAGCTTGATTTTTTGATGAAAACTTAGGATGATTATTCCATCTTAGATTATAAGTATTATTATATGGGTTATTTTGAAATCGATTCCCCATAAAATTAATCACCTTAGTTCGTTAACCTATATTGTTAGGTGCCTAACATTCATGATTAGGATGTCCACCACTATAAATATTGTATCTTTTTACTTATACTGGTTAAGTTGATGAACTCATATTATTTATCTTCTTACTAACAAATTCCAAACTTCAACTTTAATGTTGTCATTACATCGATATTAGAAATGCCACCTAATTTTTGCTTCAATCTCACATTTCTCCAGTGGCAATTATTTATGGAAATATTTTTAATAAGATCTTGTAATTCCTTAATAGTTTTTAAGATCTTAGTTCCACCTGAAGATGCATCAATCAATTGTTTGGATAGATAACTCAACCCATTATGAAATATTTGCATTTTCAATCCTAAATCGAGCCCATGTTGTGGCACTTTCTCAATAATTCTTTCCATTTATCCTAAGTGTCATAATGTCTCACTCTCTGATTGCTGTAAGGAGAGATGTGATTCTTAAATCTTGTAGTTTATATTACAGGAAATTACCTAGTAAAAAAGCTTTCTAATAGGCTTGTTTCAACTAGTAACGGATCTAGGAGGTAAATAATTCAACTATGATTTTGCTTTTCTTTAATGTAAAAAGAAATAACCTTAATCAAATAACATCCTTTAAAACTACATTAATCTTGAAAGTATCACAAATCTCTAAAAAAATTGACAATGTGTGCATTTGGATCCTTATTTTGCAATCCATTAAACTGTATAAGTTGTTGATCTTATAAATCATGTTGCATTTGACCCCAAAACTCTTAGCCTCCATTCTTAGCTTAATAATGCTAGATTTTGTAACTATAAGTAAAGGTTTGACATAATCCCCTATAATAGAATATCCTCCTTATCTTGCCATTGTATTTGGTAGTTGTAATCTTAATACTTCTAAATTTCTCAGCTAAAATTCTAAAGTAAAGTCTTTTCGATTTCTGGGTTTGGATTAAGTAGTTCTTCAAAACTACTCTTAGTCATAAATCAAAGTAACTAAATCTTAAAATTTAACCAGCAAACACAAGAAGAATAATGAAAGCGTTAAAATAAGTAAATAAAAATAAAAAAAGTTTTTCAATATCCTAGTGCTAAATAATGGTGCCACAAACTTTGATGTAATATTGTACAACGACAACAAAAACAATGTCTCAAAAGAAATTCTGTAGGAAAAAGGAGAGAAGAAGCAAAGAACATAAAATTTTGAAAATGATTTAAAGAAAACAAAAGCTAAATGGTATACAAATAAAAATAAACAATAAACGTAAGAATAAAGAAATTTTAAAAATAAACATAAAAATAGACTTGATGTAATATTGTATTTGAACCATTAAAATACTAAAGATCACTAGGAAAGTGCACCTATCATTCTTATAATATAGTATAGTGAATATAAGTGTCAACTTTTTAGGAGTATAAGTAATATTACTAACCGTCTTTTTATTGTCCAAACTAAAAAATAAATTATTGATTTAAAGGAAATAATCAGTGAAACAAAAATATCTAATCTAAAATAACAAACTAAAGCAATGAATGCAAATGGCGCAACCATATGAAAATTATGATCATGATGTAAAATCCCTTAAAAACCTTTATATGCTTTAATTTATTTTGATTCAATGATTAGGCCTAGTTTATTAAACTAGTAGAAATTTCAAAGTTACAATAAATATTATTCCTTAAGAAATAGAAACCTTACCCTTAAGTTGATTGATTGAAGTTTTTTTTAATCAAATCTCCTAAGAATGAATTAACTTATTCTACAAATTTTGATGAGAAATTTAACTTTAACCCGTAAGATATATCTAATCTTATATTTATGATTTTATGCAACTTTTTATTATTTATGCCATGATCTATTCATACATATGATTTCTTAATTCCTATATATGGAATTTGAAATTGAATCAAAATGTTAGAATATTTCAATTCAATCACAATAAATAATCAATGAATAATTCGCAATAAAACTTGAGTCTTTTATTAAAACAAAGAATAAATCTCAAACAGAGTTCTAAAGTTCATCCTATTTAGATCTATCTGAATTTAGTTCATAATAAGATAAAGAAAACCAACAACAACTAACAAAGGGATATAAGATAAAAAGATTCATTCATATTGATCGTGAATTCTTATTGTTCTTTGGTTGAATCTTAATAGAATCACATTCTTCATCTTTAAAATTGCTCCTTTTTCATCCTAAGATTGCTCTAGTTTAGGCCCTTATGTCTCCTCCTCACCTCTTGGCCCTCTTTATCTTTTTTAAATTACAGATAAAATAAGAATAACAAATGTTCATATTTGACCTTTTTTAGCTTAGTAACTTGATAATTAAACCATACATCACATATATGAGGATTTTTCTTAAGAATGTGAGTCCTGAAGGTTCTCATTAGGGTTATGTTTATTTATGTAGCAAATTATCAAAGAAATATAATGAGCTAGGAACCTACGTAAGTTAAATGTGGGTGTATGTTTGACCTATATTTTGTAAACATAGGTTTATATTTGACTTTTGTTTCTCCAAAACTATATTAAAACTTCTCCAACTTTACTCCAAATAGCTTGAATTCGTTATTTCTTCAAGGGAGCTAAAATGATATTTATGAACAAAAAGTAAGCTATATTGAGTACTAAATATGATAAAATCCATCCAAATATAAGAAAAATACTCCCAAAATCATGCCAAAATCATAAACTAATTAGAATTTATCATGGAGCTTTAATAAGAGAGGAAAAATTCTAAATAGTAGCTAGACAATATTTTCAAAGTTAAATAAATGCATTAATACCTTACATGTGTTTTCATTTAACTGACATTGTTGTTTCTTTTTTTTTTCAATTTTATTAAGATAAAAATATGATGAATCCCTTTACTAGAGTTTGTAGTCCTTTTTTAAACATGCAAAAGTCAATTAGAGCATGAGTAGTTATTGTTTTGCTTTATTGACCAAATCAGAAGCATTGATTTCATTTATGCTTTCTTAAAAATACTTGATTTGTTTTCCATTTATAATTATTAAATAAATTTGGTTTCATATATTTTATTCTTTTTAATTTTATTTTTAACTTATTTTTTGATACATATTTTTTTAATATGATTATACTAGAAATGAATTTAATTTTTTTATTCTAGTATGCTAATTTTTTTTTGAGTTTCATTAAAATGAAATATTGGAAAAATTTAGAGAATAGAAATTTGTTGGAGGAAAAATTAAAAAAAAGGAAATGAACAACGACGAACATAGATGTTACTGTTGAAAGGTGAGTCGGAGGACAAAGAACATCAAGTCATAAGTATGTTGCACAAATCTTTTGATGAAACCATGATTTGTTTAAGGGAATTATGATGGCAACATGATAAAATAATGTTGGGAATGCTTTCTAAAATGAAAATTTTGAACTATATAATTGTTAAATATATTACGAGTATAGTCACGAAGGACCTATTGCTAATTTTAAATAATGTTTTTTATAGGCAAAATATATGGATAATGATGATATGATTAAATATGAATAATGATTAATGCAATTTGAAGTGGAGTAATATGAGGAAGTTATAGACTTCATTGTTGCAAAGATGAGTAATGAATAGAATGAATCCTTAAAAGGAGTTATATCAAACTGATGATGAAGAATATCTTAATGGAAGAGATAACGAGAAGAAATTTAATTAGAAATTTTCTAGTGAATTTAAATATGAAAATTTTGTTGACTGAATTAGAAGTAACGAGAAAATCGTAATGTACTAATTTCTAGTAGAAATGATTAAAATGAGTTAGTACCTAGTGGAATAAGACATTCATTGTAACAATAAAGGATTTTATATGGTTTATGTAGTGACTATAAGGACAATTTTATTTTAGATTAAAAAACTGTTTTCCTTATCTGTTATCAAAATATTACCTGAACTGGGAAAGTGGAAACATAATCTAATAAATCAATTGGTTTATTTAGAAAAGCGAAAGTAAGATTTGTAATGAGAAATAATAATTAGGTTCTTATAAATTTCTATTCAGATAACTAATTACATTACACCACCATCCATTATCATAAGATTATGTGGCAAAATGACATTACTTCTTTTCTCATTCTAATCAAATTGTAATATGACTAAAATCATTTACAACATCCATAAGAGTACTAGCCTAAAGATAGTTTCACTTAAAATTTGACCAAATATCAAAGCCATAAATTCATATAGGACCTACAATGCAAAGTTATAAATACATAAATTAGTCACATAAAGACATAATTTTAAATTTTAAAATTTAAATTTTAAATTAATAAAGTAGTCAAATAACTTATCTCTTAAGAACAAAAATGTTCCTATCGAACAAAAGTCATTTTCAATACACATATAGTGCTTGGAAAAATTTTCCACAATCATACATGTCATTTACCCTATATAACTATAAATAATCTATTAGCGTTAGAATCAAAATTTGCAATTATTCTCATATTGTTGAATTATAATATTTATAGTAAACAGAAATTTATCATAGGGTTTATAACAATGGATGAAAGACTTACATTCATATTTGTAAATTGGGAGTAATCGTAACTAATATTAGATTTCACACTCAATATATGAAAAGATATATTTTTATTACAAGTATAGAATTCAATATATATAATATGGCATGGAATAACATCAATTATGATGAACATATGCAACCCAAACAACCATTATACAGTATATAATCAAGTAAGTCCACAATGATAACTTGCTTTTATGTGTCATCATATTTCCCTCTCATTGTAAAAGTGAGAATATAATCTCTCAACATCTCTCACCTTGTTAAGAAAACAATGAGCAACATCTTTATATACATTAACCATGCTTTTACACTCCTATATACATGCTATACACCTATTGTATAACTATCAAACACCATATATACTTATTTTCACCTATATTAATTCTTATTATATGAAACATTCAATTAGAAAACCAACACATGTTACTACTGGATAAGGAAAATTAACCCAAAACATTTAAAAAGATTTTTTGAAAATAAAGAAATTAAACGCTATAATGCTCAAGAATAAATCCATGTCACTAACTAGCTAAAGTATAAAACCTACCATATTTAATTGAATTAAATCTAAACACCACAATTTTAAGGCCATTGATATGTTGTGAGTGATATTTTATAAGGTTTTAAACATATTCATAGTACAACCTAATTGTGAAATTGATTGAACCTAAGTTTTCTATATTATTTAGAGAAAATTTCATGGTTTTTATTATATGTTTTGACTCTTATTACCAGATATTGTGCTTAATTTATCTTATGAGTGCTTGCTTTGAATTAATGTAGTTGAAGGTCAAATTGTCAAAAATAGATAGTAATTGCACTCAATTTATTTTTAGGACAATTGATATCGAAAACTATTATTTTTCATTACAGGACACTCGAGAAGTAAAGCCAAGAGTGAAAACCAAGAAATTCAAGAACGCAAGTCAACAACACCAACAGGCAAGTTCGCTGAGGCGAGGATAATCTTTCATCGTGGCGAAAACCAGAGAATCCAAGAAGAAACCTTTTGGTAAAAGTTCGGCGCAGCGAAGATCTAACGTCACCGTGGTAAAGTCACGAGAATTCAAGTAGAAAGCTTTCGGGAAAAGTTTGTGTTGGAGTTATGTAAATATAGTGCCCTGAAAAGTAAGTGTATTTACATGTAACTTTATCTTCTTCAATTACAGCTTTGTAATGAAAATATTTATTATTAATAAAACAAAAGATTTGGTTTTATTTGTGTGAGCATTATATATCTGGTCAAAAGGTACCTAGATTCTTTGTAAGGAATATACATATACATAGAGATGTATGGGAAACATGTATATTATTAGAATCTAAATTAATAATACCAAGTTGGTCGCTTGATTATGGTTTTAGACTGTAGTGTTACGATTTATCTCCATATAAGTAAAGGAGTTTCCTTCAAGTTAATGATGAGTTTCATATCATCATAGTAGTTGACTATCGATAATGGCACTATTAAATGAATCTGGAATCAAATATGTTTTCATGAATAAAGTGGGTCGTTACTTTAATCTTAAAA
>JANSVA010051664.1:0-12951 GCA_025504915.1 Erythroxylum reticulatum | reverse complement strand
ATATTGTACTAGGGTTTTGGAGTGTTGTACAGACAGTGAAAACTGACAAATGTGTAAACTTTTGGTTTCTATGAAATAAAACGAGCAAGAAAAAAAAATTTGGGTTTCGAAAAGTTTCCGATTTTTATATTAATGTTTTATTATGATGCCAAATGGAGTGTTTGTAGTGCTTTTTCGTAGCTTATCCTTATCGGAAGATATGTACTGGAATGACCTGCAGGCGTCCCGGTGTGTGCCATGCAATAAGGGGGCGCTACAATATGTCACTTATTGTCTATGGTAATTACAATCGACATCTAAAATTTAATTATACCTTATAAAAAAAACTAATAAAAAGCAAACAAAATAAAATAAAAGTGGAATAGAACATAACATTAAACTAAAATAAAGTACTTAACAAAAATAAATGACAACATAGAATGAAGTTACTAAAGGATAGAAGTGAATGGAGCGATAATTAGAAGAGATTAATAGTTTTTAATAAAAAAGTTGTGAATATTTTTTTTCTTGGGGTAGAAACAAATTAAATAGGATTTTCATATGTGAAACGACCCATGAGATATGGCACACACTTGAAATCACATATAGGGACATTGCTTAAGCAAAAGAGAGTAAAACGAGCTTATTATTGCATTAATATGAGCTATTTCATATAAAGAAATTGAATCAATTTCTAATATGTATACTCGCTTCATTTATATCATTAATAATTTTAAAGGTCTTAATAATTCTTTTACTTATCTTAAATTGGTAACAAAATTTCTTAGATCTTTGCCAATGTCTTAGTAGGAAAAGGTGATAACGATACAAGAAGTTAAAGATTTAAGCACTATGTTATTAAAAGAGCTAGTTAGATCACTCTTAACTTATGAGAAGTAGTTGAATGAATTGCCTAAAGTAGAAGTGACTCCAAAAACAGAGGTGTGGTGTTTAAAGTCTCCAAAAAATGAGAACATCAATAATAAGGAGACCTTTACAAGTGAAAGTGATAATAATGATATAAAGCTCATCATAAATAAATTCAAGATGTTCTTAAAAGGTAAGAGGGAAAAACATTTGAAGAAGAAGAAGGAAGCACTTAAGGCCATATATGATGACAGTACTAGCTTGAAAAGTGAGGAATTTGAAAAACATGGTGACAAGTATGTACTTTATGACTAATATGTAACCTCTTCCTTAAATTCTTATGATGATAAAGATGATTGTGATGTTAGCATTTCAAATGATGTGTTAGTCAAGGTCTAGAGTTCATGAGTTTGAAAAGAAAGAAATTATCTTCCAAGCATAAAGAGACTTTAGAGCTTTTAGATACTTAAATAATTATGAATGAGAAATTGAAATGTGATATGCCTAACAATGAAAGTGAACATGATTTTCTTGTATAATAGTAAAAATAATTAACAAAAGATCAATATTCTTATCTACATTTGAATTTTAACATTCAAATAAGAGATTTTTTTCTTATTTAATCCACTGTTGGTTTGCATCCAAAGTTTTAGTGAAATGAATATGTACACCTATTTCTGTTTTATGTTTTTAGTTTTCTTGTTCTTTTTCAAACAAAATTAAGCATAATAATCAATAAAGAAATAAATTATGTTCTTCCACTTGTGAGCATTATGCTTTGATGATATTCTCATCACATGGGTTGCATTATAACATATAAAAGCAACGTTAAATATTACTTTTTTTATTGAAATAGTTTTAGGAAAATGGTTATAATGATAAGGAATCTGATTATAGCTCAAACACTAATGCAACAAAATGATATGAGTTTTATGAAGGATCAATTGGATCAATATCAAATAGGTTTGGGACAAATTTGGCATTGCATGTTACTTAGCTTACATGAACTTTAATGACTTGTCTAAAGACTAGTTACATTAATTCCTAATAGGAACGTCAAACTTCATGAATTTAGTTTAAGATTATTAGAAAAATGGTTAAGATTGTCAATTTATAGATAGGTTTTGTTTAACATAGTACATTGCTATTGATATTTGTAAATAAATACTTCTAAATAAAATGATTAGTCCTTATTAATCAATTTAATAAGAACTATATGTTTGAAGGAAATGACTGCATAACTTATGAATATTTTCATAAAATTCAATTAAAGTAAGGATATGAATGGCAATACTTCTGAAATTTGGAGTACTAAAATATAATGTATATCAAAACATTAAGAGCCTTTTTATTCACTCAATGAAATTATAGAAGATCCTAATAAGGACACCAAGGCTCATGGGAAAAACTAAGGATAGTGTGCCTATAAAGGAATAAAAACCATCATGATCATCATTTTTGGATTACTAAAAAAATCAATAATTTTTATAATATGTTAAATATCAATAATAATCATAATAAGGCTATAGGATGCAATTATCATAATAACTTTCAATGGTAAATCATAGTGAAACATGATCCTAAGCACTTTCCTCCCTTTATAATCTATCAATAAAAGTTATACCACATGGTAAGATGGTTCTTTTGGATGAGCATTATATATTAACATCAATAATTCTACCTTTTTAGGCAAAAACATCTTATGAAATGACCAATGGAACTGTTCTTTACAAAGGTAGCTTCTATATCTCAACCTTAAGAGTTCATTTATCATTTTTAAGAAGGTTAATAAATGAGTACTCAATATATTATAATGTTAACACATATGGCATATACACTGAACCTTCCTTAAGCTTCTATATAGTTTGTTTGGGAAAAACCATTATTATCACCACTAAAATTAATATTAAAAGGACAATGTTGGGAATGGTGTAATCAATTGTTATTAAACCTCTAATAAAAAATCATATAAGAGTTTGCTTCTGTAATGGCACACCTTTACCATTAAGAATATAAGTAATATAATCTGGAACATAGTGTGCATTAGCAAATCATTCTCACTAGTTAGTCGGATAATCACCATTTGCTCACTTTTAGAGCCATATATATAACAATAGAGAAAAAAAGATAACATTGAGGCATTCATAAGTAATGTATCATACAAAATCAAAAACATTTTCATAAGTCAATTCAAATAATACTGCTATCTAAAAGAATAAATAGTACAAATCTTTATATTAAATATCTATAAAATATATTAGTATATAATAAAATTAATCTTTAGAGGAGAAAATATGGACATAAAAAAAATTAACTAATAAGAAAAGGAACTTTGGTGGTTATATATTCCTTCTCTTAGATCATAGTTTTCATTAAGAATTTACCCCGCCAAAGTTCCTTCTTTGTTATCTCATAGACAAAAAATAAATAAATCAAGTAATAGAGGAATTAACTTTGGTAGGTATACATTCCTTATGATAATCATAATTTTAATAAGATATTTACATAACTAAAATCCCTTTCTTTATGATCTCATCATTACATGTTTACCTTTTGCTCACTTCTATACAAATATACTTATATATCTGAATGTAAATGTTCAAATGAGAAACCGTAAAGAAAAAACACTAAGCAATAGAGGAAGAAACTTTAATGGGTTTATATTTAATGTCATAATCGTATATTTTATTAGGAATTTTCTTTGTCAAATTTTCTTTCTCCATCATCTCAATATTTGTCTATTTCTCTTTCTCTCACCTCTGCACAAGTATATTCATATATTATAATCTTAATCATTAGATGAGGCATCCTGGATACAAAAAATATTAACATAGGAAGGAACTTTTGTAGTTATATTTCCTTATCATAATCATAGTTTTGGTTAGGAATTTACATAGACAAAATTTCTTTATAAATCATCTCAATATTTCTTTATACACATTTTTTTTATATATGGCACAATCTTGCATGATGCATAATCATGCAAGAGGGCAATCGGATGCTTGGTGAAGCCTTTATCGTGATAATGCATTACGTACATGACTATGATAGAGAGGTGGTGCAAGAGGATGCATGATCATGCAACATGAATGTTCATGCAAATTTTAACTTTTCCAGGTTGAAAGATTTTTACGTGAACGATCATGCTAATCTCAGCCTTTCCAGGTTATGAGATTTTTATATTTTTTATATTTTAGGGCTATTTGTGAAACAAAACAAATAAGGAAACCCCATAAAGAGCCTTAAAGGTTAAAAAGTTTTTAAAACAAAGAAAACATAAAAGAGGTTGGTGGGAAACAAAAAGAAGAGATTAAAGAGAGGAAATTCTAGAAGAGCATAAGCTATAGAATTTTCCAACTTAAGGCAAATGAAGAGAAGGCATCCAGATTTCAAACCTCTACTCTTTTCTTTTCTTTTCTTTTCATTAAATATTGATGAGAAGAATTTGGGATATGTAGTCTTAGATATGGATTGCTAAATCTGAATTAGGAATTACTCTTGAATTATTTGTTGAACTTTTACATTCTTAATTTGATTTTCAATACATTTTATGACTTTTTTGCTTTATATTCAATTTAAATCATGATATTAGGTTAAATTATTTATGTTGTGCTGCATAGTAAGAGATAATATCATAATAGACCTATAGACATAAAATTAATAGGCAATTAAAGAGAGATCTTAATTGTTTACTAGTTACCTATAAGATTCCTTCAAATTTGATAAGATAGCTAAGAAGGGTTTTGATAGATCGAGAGTTCACAATTTAATTTCTATCCATTTAATTAGGATTACATGGATAGATCTTGAGAGAGTATGATCATAATTGTTAGATATTAGGATTGAAGTATGATTAAGTCAATAAGGTGAAGTGAAAACAATTAAGGATAAAAGTAATTCCTAAGTTTTCATCATTGATTAATTAATTGTTTCACTGTTGCTTGTTTCATCATTCAATCATTATTTCTTTTATTTTTGGTTTAGTTCTCAGTTATTCATCACATTTTTTAACCTTAAACAAGGTGTTACAAGAATTTTTAGGTGACTAACACAATCCTTATAGGGACGATACTTTTTATACTATAGGATCCAATTTGTATACTTGCGGTATAGATAAAGTTTAAATTAGACTTCAACATGTTTTTCACATCTTTGTCAGGGATTTATAAGTTAGCATTTAGTGCAATTTGAGTTGCCTTGATTTGACCATTTTTAACACTTTTCTTATGTGATTGTAGGGGTATGAACACAAAAGCAACTAGAAGTTCAAGCAAACTCTTAGATACACAAGTTTTCAACATCACCAATAAAAATGGAGATTTGGAAAGCAAGACTCCATGAAGCTATGAAGACATCAATGGTAGAAGAAAGAAACCAAGGAGGAAAAAAAAGAGCCCTCATGGACTTTATAAGGCCTAGTTTCAATACCAATCAACAAGGGATTATAAGACCACCAATGTAGACTAATACTTTTGAAATTAAACCAGCTTTACTAAACATACTGCAAGTTAATGTCTAGTTTTGTAAACTGGACAATGAGGATCCTAATGCTCATTTGGACAATTTCTTAAAGATGTGTGACTTGTTTAGGTATAATGGGTTATTAGAGGATGTATCTAAGATGAGGTTATTCACATTCACACTTAAATATCAAGCTAAGAAGTGGTTGAATTCTCTCAACCCAAAAAAGGTAAGGATATGGAAGTAGTTAGTACAACCCTTTTTGGGTTAGTACTTCCCCTTAATAAAGACTATAATGATCATAATGGATATAACAAATTTTCAGCAAGCTGAAGCGGAATCATTATACAAAACATAGGAATGATTTAAGAAGTTGCAAAGGACCTACCCACACCATAACTTAACTAATGAATTCCATTTGGAGTAAATCCATCCACTTGATACCATTGATGCAGCAGATGGAGGTTTATTAATGAGGAAGATAGTTGATACTGCATATGATTTATTAAAAGAGATGGAAAACAAAATTTTTTTATAGATGTTGGAGAGGAGTAAATAGCAACCAACTTTCAAAGATCATAAAGGAGTGCTTGTTATAGATTTAATGACAAAGCTATAGGTTGAAATAGTAAACTTGGCCAAACAATTAAACAACCTGAAAACCACTTCTTCTAGCCTGCTTAAGGTAATACAACATAGATGTGAATTATATGGTCAATAAGGACATGTTATAGTTGATTGTTTTCTAGTAGGCAACAATAATATGGAGTTGCTCAACTATATAGGAGCATAAATTGGTCAGGAAGGTAACAATCGTTACTCTAATACTTATAATCCTAGGTAAGAGAAACCACCAAAAAATTTCTTAGGATAAAGATGTAGGAAACCAAATGAGAGCACAAGTCCTACCAAGATTTCAGAAAGATAAGTTTGATTTATTGGAATTGAAGATGGACAGGTTAATGGATATGTTGAATTCCATGTTCATAAGCCAATATGAGAACTAAAAGAGGATGTAAGCTAAATTCAACTAAATTATGAAGAATCATGCTTCTTTCATACACAATTTAGATTTTTAAGTAGGCCAATTGGCTAATGCATTGTCCTAAAATGATGATACATAGGACCTTAACATTCAAAAGAGGAGTTGGATGAAAAATTAAGCTAAAATGGTCAAGCTAGTGATCTTAAAATTAGCATGTTAAGTTTTAGGTAGTTTTTATTCATTTTGCCTTATTTTTATGATGTTCTAGTGAGTTGAATTGATGGATCTTCATGACACGAAGGGTGCCTAAGTTCTTTCTTCGATGCCATCACCACCACAATCCCCATAAGTATTCTTATCGTTGTTTTCATTTCTTGAGTTTACGTTTATTATATTTATTATATGTGTTGCTTTTAGTTGTATATCATTTTCCACATTGAGGATAATGTGTTATTAAAGTGTGGAAAAATACATGCAATTGCATATCATTTATGTGTGACTTTGCATTTGCATTATGCTATTTCTTAATTATGTTAGCATTGTTTAAACTTTTTGTTGCATGATGCAACATTGTGTAATTTTTTGAATGTGCCAATGTTATAAAATTGAAAGGAATTAGCTTAACTATGAACATGATCACTTAAATTTTGAATAAACATTAAATTGTAAAGTTGAAAGATATGACGTTAAAAGGAATTAGTTTAAATATGAATTTGATCACTTAAATTGTGACCAAACATTAACTTGTGAAGTTTTGTTTTAAGTGTTTTGAGGTGAATATGTGATTCAAACCTTAGTTCTTACCCTTGGAGATCAAATCAAAAAAAATAATCTAAGGATTGCAATATAGGATGCAACCTTGGGTCGTCTCACTTAATTGGAACCTAAAACGAATGGACCTAAGTTAACCTACGTGTCATAAAATGCAAGCTAATTTGGTAAGGAGGGGGTTTTGACCTTTGAAAACATTGACTGTACTAAATTGAATTGTAAGAAAAATATGTAAAATATATTTTTGGATTTTTGGGAATAGAAAACGAAAAGATTAAGGAAAATAATCAAGTAGGGATAACATCCTTTTGAAAATGAGCTTTGGCTATCATAGTTTGAAATTAATTTTTGATGGGAGTGGAAATCATTAAATTTCAAATGGGTAAACCTTAAAGAACTCTTTAAGTCCAAGATCTTAATCAATTAGACTTCATTTCTTAAAACCTTGTTAAATGTTCTTAGTGTGTGTAGTGGATAAGTCCATGCAATAAGTCACTTTGGAATCTAGAAGCAACTTAATATCAAATACAATTATGTAAGAGAAAAGAGAATCAATAAGAACACAAATGGACATATATGAGACTTCATATATTTGAGCTTCAAAGTTCTACATCAACAAATCCAACCACACATTGTATATCCAACACTTGATTAAACTATAATCAAGCATATTTAACTACAAATTACAAATCCTAAACCTAGGAATTCATAAATCATAGCTACACATGGATTAAGCCACTCCTCCTTTAAGCCTATTGAACTCTAGCCATTGCTACATCTTCAAGAGGAGAAAGAGAGATGCCTATCCACGCATATCTCCAAGAGACTTCACAAACGAGAAGCATTTGGAGACACCCATGGTATAAGTCAATGGTGAAAAATAAGAGAAAATGATAAGGATGTGAAAAGGATGATGATGGAATGATAGCTACGTGAAGAGGATGGAAAAATATGAGTCTGGAGATGACGACTCTCTCTCCCTTTTATAAATTAGCCTAAAATAGTTTTTCTTTAAAAACAAGTTGATAGGTTAGGTTACACAGTCAATTAGTTTTTCAAAAATGGTTCATGTCTGTGCCAATTCAAAGGTGTCATCGCAGTGAAAGGATGAGCTTGCCACGGCGAACTTTTCCCGAAAGATTTCTTCAGTAACTTTCAACTCTCGCCTCGGCGTAATATTATCCTCACCAAGATGAACTTTGCCCAAAAGGTCTCTTTAAAAGATCTTCTAATTTCGCCATGGTGAAACATCATCTTCACCGCTGCAAACTTGCCTGTTGCCCTCGTTGACTTGTTGACTTGTGCTCTTGGTATTCACTCCCTAGCTCTATTTCTTGAATCTCCTACAATGAAAAATAGTAGTTTGCAGTATCAATTGTTCTAAAAGCAATTTAGTGCAATTACTAATTATTTGTGACAATTTTACCCTCAAACTACATTAATTCAAAACAAGCACTCATGAGTTAAATTAAATACAAAATACGAAAATAAGAGCTAAGAAGTATAATAGAAACCATGAAATTGTCACCAATTGATATAGGAAACTTGAGTTCAATCAATTTCCCCCACACTTAGACCTTTGTACTCCTAGACAAAGCTTATAAAAGTCAAAGAGACACAAGTGTAAAAGAAGATTCTGACCATGCTTAAAAATGAGAGCAGAGAACCAGTTAAGTCATTTCCTCAGAAATCAACCCAAGCAGACTGAAAGACCGCTAAGAAAATAAACATTATAAGTATTTAATCCAAGAGATTATGCAAAAGAGATTTCTCTTAAGAAAATATGTTTAATCTCTCAACTCACTTGTTTTGGGATAATTTCACTCTACAATCTGCTTAGTCCATTCTCTTCCATAAGCTTGTGATAATTCTACCTCTCCACCACAAGAACTATAATTTTGAGAATCAAGAGGACTTTTTAACGTTGTAATGTACAGAAGGCTAAATGAAACGGATTGAATAGAAGAAGGAAAAATGAGTACATGCATCATAATTATTTTTCTCATGAAACAAATGCCAACTATATGTAAGAAAATATTTACATGAACAACAAACGTAATCTAACACATTTTTATAACATTTCTCTTTTGAGAAAGCTTTCTGTTTTTTTTAACTTTTTGGAATTTTTGAAACTTTTTCTTTCTTTTCTTTTGTCTAGAAATTCTTGTTTTCTCTTTTTTTTAGATCATCTTTAAATGGAGATGAGAACTTTACATTAATTGTGAAATATGCATGCACTCAAAAGATGGCTCAAAGGGGCTAGCAATGGTTAAGTATTTAGGTTTTGTGTTTAAGTAAGTAGGGTTTCAAAAAGAGTGCCTCTATCATATTAACAAAATTTTAGTTCATCAAGCTTTTGTCAAGAATTAAAACAAGTTCTAGAGAGATACGAAATTAAGCAGATACACACAAAAATGAAAGAATTCAGGCCCAAATATTCCAACAAGGTTAGTATCTCAATTAAGCAATCTCAAGGTTTTAAAAAAATGCATAATGCTACTCTCTCAGCGTACCCTCACTTGCTTCTCTTGAAAACATTGAAAATGAAATTAACCAACATCAACTATCATTTAAAAACATAGATGGTGTTCTCAAAAACAAATGGACAACTTTAAAATTTATAAAATCCTCAAGACACAGGAGTGAAAAGAATCTAAGTTGGGAGAATTATTTAAATGAGGGAATTAAAACAGTTTCTTTTATATATCGTCGCTGTGGTGAAACCAAGAGTACGCCACGATAAAAAATTGCAGAAACAATTGAAAACATGTAATTCACCTCAATTACCAAGTGTAAAAATTTACAGAGGACACATAAATGACTTGCACAAGTAGTTAAATGGCCAAAAATGATGCATAAAGAAAAATTGTCAAAATGGAATAACCTCCCCCACACTTAAACTTCATATTGGCCTTAATGTGAATAAAAATTAAAACACCATGATGCATTGAAAAGTAAGAGGAAGGCCATTGAATAGCAACACACCAGGAAACGCACAATGAGAATTATATAAACAACCGACCATTAATTTTGTACATATAAAAAATGTAATTAAGTATCCAGCAGACTGAAAACTAAAACATGACTAGATAAAAAAAACAAATGACTCAAGCTACTCCATAGGAAGATCATCCCCAAATCCAGATGGACCTACTCCAGATGTGCCAGAGCCGCTAAGGGGGTTATCTTCATCAGATGGTAACTAGAAGTGTAAATGCTCAGTGAGCAATGCATCCATATGCCTGCGATACTGCCTATCCTAGTCATATAAATCCTCTCTCTCCTTCTGCCATGCTATCTCCTGGAAAAGAGTGTCTCAAAGATGGGAGAGATCCACATAAATTTCGCCGACTTACTAGCGAGGGTTTGTAAAGTGACGAGCTCAGGAGCGTCCTGAGCTAGAGGATCATCTTCAACTAGCATCGTAGCTGCAGAGGTTGCACCAACATCTTAAGCATGGGGGGAGGGAAGAGGTGAGTGAATGGTAGGTTGCTTAAGGAGGGTATATCTAAAGAGTGGGGCTGGGTCAAAATAGCTGTCAGTATTCAATTCTGGGACATTGTGTGCTCAGAAAATGTCAGAGATAAGATGAGGAAAGGTGATGGCATTGGTGAATTTGGTGGTAGTGATGGAGTCATGAAGGGCGGAGGCGATAGTATTAGCTATATCAACCAAGCGACCAGTCATCAGAAGGTAGATGTGTAAGGCTTGTTGCTTTGTGACATAAGCGAGGTGAGTGCTCGAGATGATATTGTTGCAGACTAAATGAAGTCAAGGACGAGTTGCAGGTCAGAGATCAAATCATTTGAGGTAGAGTTGGTAATAGCAGGGCTAATGCCATTAAGTGCATTCTTGACAGAGGGTGCAAATAACCAAGTCCAAAGAGTAGTTGTGGATAAGCTGATCATAGTGGTAGCGGAGAATGTTAGGGAGATCGAAATGGTGGCAGATACTAGCGGTGGTGAATACATTGGGTGCTTTAATACCATGGAAGTTAATTTCTATGGTATTATGGAATCTGGTATATGTATAGAAATAGAGAACGAATTTATTGTTGACTTGATCACGAGGTTTGACTAATCCTGTGAGCTATAAAGCAATAAGTTATTACACGAAGGGATTGTCAGGGGGAGCTAATGGAAAGGGTCGCTCTTTGATGAAAGGCCTAGTGTCTACTTTCTCATAGAGTTTCGTAAAAGTAAAACTATCTGAAGAATCAGAATAACTAAGAGGGCTAGGAGGGGCAGTAGGGGTAGTATAGTTAGGGAGTTTAACTCGAGGCATTGTCCTGCAGAAAATGCACACCGAAACATAACTAAACAAACAAGTAAAGCAAACTATCCTAAACAAAATGAATCTAAAGGGAAAATGGAAAAGAAAACAAGATAGAAAACTTAATCTACCCTAAACAATACAGAAACTAAGGAAAATGAAGAGAAGAAACACTTACGAAGACTGAAAGATATGCAAAAAGTTAGAAGGAATAGGAATTGCGAGGATCATCGTAGCAAAAAACTGGAGGTCGGGGGGTTTAAGTAGTGTTTAGGTGTGTGAAATGACAGAAAAGGGTAGAGGGAATACAAAAGCTTAAGAGAAAATAGGGCTAGAAGGGTAATTTCATCAGGTCAAATTTGCGTAGATTAAACCTTCGCCGCAGCAAACGCTAAAATTCCCTGCGGCAAACTTAACCCTAGTTTTGAAAATAGCAAAGTGTCAATGTTTCGCCACGGTGACATGAACTCATGCCATGACAAAATTAACCTGAAAGAAATAGAGAAGAATAATGGGGAGTTCACCTCGGTGATGTGGAATGTACGCTGCAGCGAAATAAACCCAAGAGGAACCAAAAGAAATGAGGTATATTCACTGAGGTGATGCAGACCTCACGTCGCGACGAAATTTACCTAAAGCAACATAAAGGGTGTAAGTATCTTTCGCCGCGGCGACGTGAAATCCACGCTTTGGCGAAATTTACAAGAAAGAAAAATTCAGGAACACAGAAATGAGAAACATGACTCACAAATAAACAAAACAAACAAATGACACAAGCTGGATACTTAGTACAATTAAAGATCATTTACAAAGTCATCAGGCACCAGAATAGCTTAAGAAAATAAAGCGTAACACAATTAATCACATCAATTTCCTCAAACTTGAAAATGTATCATGCATCAAGCTGAAAAGCACAACAAATATAAAACATGAGAGGAATTATTGAATTGAAAATCTTTTGAATAAACTCAAAGCTAAGCTAATGTCCAATTGAAATGGTTTCTCCCCCACACTTATTCAACAAACTAATGCATCCATAATGTCATAATCAGTCACATAGCAAAAGTAAGTAATCAAGTAAAGGAAAGAAACAACCTGATGATTACAGAGGTTTCTGATTTTCCTGGTGAACTTTCGATAGATAGCTATACTGGGGTTAGACAACTTCACCACTTGCCAGGTCGGTGTCAGCCTCCTCAATTCTAGATTCACCTGAAACAGTAACAAAAAACCTTTCTCCTAAGGGGTCATCATTTATAATCGAAGAATTCAATGAGTATAGTACAGAGTGAGAGCAAGCATTTTGGAGTTCAAATTCAGAGCATCAATCATCAATAATAATATCTGTTGGAGTTATGTAAATATAGTGCCCTAGAAAGCAAGTGTATTTACATGTAACTTTATCTTCTTCAGTTTTTATTATTAATGAAAATATTTATTATTAATAAAACAAAAGAGTTTGGTTTTATTATTTGGTCAAAAGGTACCAAGATTATTTTGTAAGTAATATACATATACATAGAGATGTATAGGAAACACGTATATTATTAGAATCTAAATTAATTGATTCATAGTTGAATAACCAAGTTGGTCGCTTGATTATGGTTTTAGACTGT
>JANSVA010051623.1:0-12952 GCA_025504915.1 Erythroxylum reticulatum | reverse complement strand
ATGGTTTAGGTAGGTCCGTAAATAGAACATACTAACACATTCTCACATAATGGTCTTGTGTAGTCGTAAACAGAACGTACTATCACAATTTCACATAATGGTTTTGCGTGGTCATCAACATGAGGGTGTCCATGAAGGAGCTCCACGCCACTAGCGGGCAGGTGGAAGAAGCTTTTAATAAATTCAATGTGCGCTTGACATAACATAATGGACTACCACAAACTCACATAATCATGTAATTCACATCTTGTAAATGTGTTGCTCATAATGGCACATTTTTGAAACATGATATCATAAACATAACATCTTTTTAGAAACCATTTTCACATTCTTTCCATAAATTATCAACGCAATTCATATATCAAACATACAGAAATTTTTCAAAGCATTTAAAGAGCAATAAATTCACATTTATGAAGTAGTTGAAAATATTAAATTTCTTTTATTTGAAAGAAACATTAATGGCTTATTTACTCAATTATAAACATGAAACCCACCTTGAATTCCTTGCTTAAAAGCTTGCTTAAAGATGCCTCTCCTCTTGCTTCTTTTGCCCTTCTTGATTTCCTTTACAATGGAAAAAAATCCATTCAATAGGAATTCTAATTGAGAACCCAATGAAAGCATATTCACTAAATTGATTCTAAAATGCTCAAACCCATGCATTTCCTAAGCTTCATGAAGTAAAACCCTTCTAAAAATCCAAATGATTGAAAATGAGCTTTCCTTGAGTCTTCACCAAATAATAAGATTCTTGGCTTAAATGAAAGCTCTTCTCCTCCTCTTTCTTTTTCTCTTCTTGATCAACCTCAAACTCAATCTTAAAAGCTAAGAAAAGATGAAACCCTACTAGCTCTTCCTTCTTTCTTGTCAAGAACTAAAACCTTTCTTCTTTCTCTCTTTGTTTTCGTTATTTCTCTTCTTTCTCTCCTATTTTCGTTTTTCTTCCTCCAAAAACAAGACAACATTTTCCTTTTCCCATTCTACCCTTAATGAGTGCTAAAAATCCACTTTATCATTCATTTAATGCCTTATAACTTTAATGTTTAAGTGACATATAAAAAATGCCTTTTATGCATTCTTACCACTTTTAAGTTAACTAACCCATGAAATAAATCGTACTAACGTACACATAATAATTAACTCCCAAAAATTCACCAATCAAAACCTTATAACTATTTAAATCATGCTTAACTAAAGAAAAAAATTTAGGGGACAAAAATGTGAAAATAAAACAAAACCTAGAAAATACAGAATCCAACATGTGCCATTACATGTAGTAAATCAAAACATAAATAATATGTGTATAACTTTCCTGATGATCTCCTTCGTTCTTTAATCTCTTCACCACATCAAGTTGTTGTAAACCACAACAACCAATCTAGATCATCTCTAACGTAGTCCACACGATGATAGATGAAAGAAACCTCCAAGGAAATGGCAGAACAACACAAAAGTGTTAGCTTTTAATGCGTGTTCTTGAGAGAGTGCTTAAAGAGAGTAAGAGAAGATGATAAACACTTCATCAAAAGTCTCTCTATTTTCACGCAAAACTTGCACGAAAATTTTTATTTTTACACCCTTTGTCCTTCCTCTAACCCCCAACATCAATGCAAAGAGTTAGTAGGATTTAAATGGCCATTGATCCCACTTAATATGCATGAAAACGTCCACCCGTTCTTCAAAGGGTAATTTTGTCATCTTGCTTAATAAGTAAAATTCACATATGTCATCTGATTCACAATCAAATGACTCTAAACTGCCAAAGTTGTGTTGCTTAGTCATGCATCTCTCATAACTTGGATCCCCATCTAAAGCCATTTTACTCATTCTTCCCATCTCCAATGTATGTGACCTATTAGGTTTCCAGTTATATTGGCCACTTGAATTAACACTTAAGTCAAGCAAGTCATGAGTGATATCTAGCAACACATCATAACCTCTAATTAATTGAAAAGTCAGTGGTTTGACTATGGACTTTTCCATAGACAATGTTCCTATGCAATTGTTCCTTTCACCATCTATACCCCACTTGGTTCAGAGTATAGTTAAAGTGTTAACTCCCACTAGACTGGATACATCACACCTAGCCTAAGTGATGTTAGTTCTTATCCATGAGGCTCATTACTTAATTGGATATGTCACTGAAGACTATCTTTATGAAATTTCCACTTTGGCTAAAAATTCCTAAGTAATGACCCCAATAAGAGGCTGTAGGTATCATCTTCTTCTATCAGGAGTGGTGAATCCTTTGTTGGCTACTTAATTACCTATGAATACCTCAAGTTGTACCCAATCACCAACCTCTAAGCAACCTATGAGAGGCAATGAGAAATTGAGTCAAAGTATAAGATCATCATCTAAGAGATCTTTGAACACATCAAATCTAAGGATATTTGCACCATTACTATAATGAGATTATCATTGACACTAAAATACGTTATCCATATGATTGTCTCATAGCAGGTCATCTAATGTACTTACTACTCTTAATAAGCATCCACATGTTAACTCTAAACAACTCATGCTTATAGCTTATGAGATCCACTGCTTTATTTAATCAAGGAGTATAATATGTGCTAATCTGTCCGGATTAATAATATCCTGTCTCATTAATCCTATGAATAGAGATAATTTAGATACTAATATAATTACACATGATAGGAATCTTATTATCATGATCTCATTATGATTTCCTTTATGCTATGTAATGTATCAAGGACTTCATTAATTCGATTTAAGATCGTTATTAATTTGTAAAGAACATGAACATCAAATTAATGAAAATGCCTTTTTGTTGTTCATAAAGATTTCTACAATAAGTGCTAAAGGCGATTGCCTTTAGCACACTTCTATAACAATATGTCCACCTTAAAATGGAAATACAGTCACTCAGTATGAAGAATACCATGCCTTAACTAAAACTATACATGACTTTCATCCATCCAATACCACAGTATATAAATACCATCATATATATATATAACTTATAAGTGACATGTTCATCTCTAAGTGGGAATACCATTACTCAATAAAAAGAATATCATAACTTAATTAAAACTATTATAATGTCATATATGCAATATTACAGTTATGTAAAAAAAATACCACCACACTTATATAACAGGTAAGTAACATGCTCACTGTAAAATGAGAATACCATCAGTAAACATATATTATGCCTTCATACATTTAACATCGCACTTATGCTAAAAAAATACGAACACTTATATAACAAATAAGTCATAAGTTCACTTTTAAATGGTAATATCGTCACTCAATATGAAGAATATCATACTGCACATGTCATCCTCACTTATCAATCCTTCATATCCAATACCATGCTTTTGTAGAAGAATAGCACCACCTATGTATAATAGATAAATCACATGTTTACATTTAAATGGCAATACCGTCATTGAGTATGAAAACTATACCCAACAAAAACTATAACGAACCTTCTTACATCAAAGACCTTGCTTATGTTCAAAAAATACCATTACCTATACTTAACAAATAAGTGACACATTCACCTTAAAATGGGCATAGCTTCACTTAATATGAATAATACCACATTTTAGTTAAAAGTATACCAAAAATTCATACATGTAATATAACACTTATGTATAAAAAATCAACCACTGATAACACATATCACTTGTTCACCTTTAAATACGAAAAAACCTCACTTAGTATGAAGAATAACATGATTTAGTTAAAACTATACAAGACTTTCTTACATCTAATACCACAATTATGTTATAAAAATACCACTACTCATTACAAATAAGTCCTGCATTTACCTTAAAATGGGAATACCATTACTTAGGATAAAGAATATCATCCCTTAATTTAACCAATGTAAAACCTTTATACATATAATATGATATGTGTTTAATTGTTGATATATTTAATCATTTACACTTAGTGATTAATGATACAAAAATGCTTAAGATACTCACTTTAATTTGTATGTGATTTTAGGTAAAATTTGGAAGCAAAGAAATTAAAGTGAGTTGAAAGCACCCTATTTGGTATATTTTTCGAAGATCAATACTAACTTGTCTTCATGGAGTGAGACAAAGAAAATTAAAAGATGAAAAATGGAAGACAAAGAGGAAGAAAAATTTAAATGTAAGCAGTTGAAAAAAAGATGACAAAAAAACGACAGTGCATATGAACAAAACGCAGTGGACTATATATATGTTTTGGTACGTTTTGCGTTGAATGCATATGCGTTTAACGCAACGCTTGCCTGCATTTCAGGGCATAAGGGAGAGGTGTTTTACTTAAACACAAGTTAGAGAGCAGAGAAGACACAGGAGGGATGCGAAGGATTTAAGGGCAGTGAAGTTTAATTGTCCAATCAATCAACAGTAGAAGCAATAATGCGGGGGCTTTTGTGCATGAACAGTGGAGAATAATAAAGCCCCCCATCTTATTTGTCAAATCAACAATACAGGAACAAATCAATTGAAAGAAACAGTGGACACGCTACAACACAACTATGTGCGTCGTTTTGAGGCCGCATAAAAGAGGGTTTTAATGAGTAGCAACATTTATTGGTCAAATCAACAAACAGTGGGCACCACAATGAAATGCTACAGTGAAGCGCTACAGGAAACAACTGCAGTAGAGGGAAAACACATTGACCAGCTGTGTGGGTTTGCTTTTAACACATTTTTCTACATTAAATGCAGATGAGGAGAGGTGAGCTGCCACAGTAAAAAGTAAATGACAGTAAAGGGAGTGTTTAGCTAGGGATTGGATTTAGAGCTGAAGCATTTTTCTGGGAAAGACCTATGAAGAGTTACGTATCTCAATGCCGTTTTGGAGGTGACATTGACATTGATGACCCAGTTTAAGAATTTTTTATTTTGATGTTTCTTTCTCTCATTAGGAATTGATTATATTATCCTATTTTAATTGGTTTGGGTATTGTGTATGGATAATTAGATTTTCGTTATTATTCGATTATTTGTGTATGAACCCATTGGTTATTGTAAGTTGATGATTTTAATGTGTTCATTGAGTCGTTAACTGTAACACCATTGCTAGAAATTTGATATAATTCATAATTGTTATGTTGAAATTCATATGTAGCGACTAACGATTCGTAATCATTAGGGATAATATGACCTTGGTTAAATGACGCATCATATGTGGTTGTTACCTTAATTAATCAGTTTTTCTAATTCATAATGTTATTACCTAATTAAATCTAAAGATCGTATCCTAGGTTGTTTGGTGGTTAGGTTTAATTAACAATCGTATCTTGATTAAACAAAACCTAAGGGAAAACTTGAGTTATATATGAACCCACGATTAATAGTTACTAGGAGAGGTTAAATGAACAACAAATTAATAATATATGCTTAATTAGGATGTAGGCTGAAATTGAACCAAAGAACTGGGTCCCTACCAAATTTTCCACTTTTATCATTTTTTGCATGTTTTCTTTAATTTGTTTTTGTTAATTAGTTTTATTTTATTTTCTTATTCCAAAAATCCAGAATCTCCATTAAACCTAAATACTGATTAATTTTATGTCATAAACTTTACATACACTCTCTGTGGGATCGACCTAGACTCACCACCGCTATAGTAGTAGGTCTAGTTATTTTATTTTGACTAGCGTAACGATGCGCGGTCAAATTTTAGCGTCGTTGCTGGGGAGTGCGATGTTTTAGTTTTTGTTTATAAGTTAATTGGTGTTTTGTATATATTTGTTCGTGATTAATTTCTTTTCTATTATTTGGTGATCTTTTCATTTTTTATTTTATGTTTGAAAAAAATTTCGATATGGATAGAAATAATTTCTTTTATAACTCATATTCTCAATCCTATAATAATGTTTGGACTGATCAACTTAATTTTTGTTATGAATGGGATAATCACCAAAATTACTTCCATGATAGTCTATAGGACACACAAAAATTCTCGTACAGACCAGAAGCTTCCTATCACGACTTCGGTCCATCTCTGGAAGTGTAACAACCCACTACCATAAGGAAAATACCCAAATACCCGAAGGATATTTAAGTGCATACATTATGAGAATGGTATGTTGGAGCAAAAACAAATCCAACTTACACATGGCATCATATAACATACTTCATAGAAACCATTCATTCCATTCATTCATAAAGCTACACTATTTCCACCAAATATTATTTACAAAATCTTATACAAATTCTAGCAAAACTACAAAAATAATGCTAAAGCACTTCTGGTGTAAGCTGACAGACCTCTGATCCATTTCTTTGTCCAAAAGATTCCTTAAATCCTAACTAAGGAACTAGGTCCCCGTCTCATACTTGAAAAGCCGCATTGCAATTTTTGATGAGTTTTTCAAACTCAATGAGTGAATCATCATTGATGAATTCACCAGATCATATACACACATCACATTATACACAAATATTCATCCCAGCATACATTTATTATTCAAAAACTCACACAATATGGTATGACATTTACTCATTGCAAAACAGATCATATATAAACAAATACATAAACATATGAGACTTATATTTGTTCTTATTGTTGTGACTGAGTGCTTTTCACATACTTATACAAATACTAGCCCATAGGGCTCAGTCAGAACAGAATCACGGAGCATAGCTCTATGTGCACACATATATATCACGGAGCAAAGCTCTACGTGGAAGTGCTTCATACTAGCAACTCAAGTCACAACGCCTTTATCTAAGCATGCATTTTTATGAAATGCATCAAAACTGAATATGGCATATAAGGCAATCACATATGATGCTCAAACAAAACTCATAATCATCGGACCTAAGTCTGGCATTCAACTTTCGTTGAGAATTCCCATAACATTCAGAATTCCATAGCAATCAAAGCACTTCCAATGCATTCCCAAATATTGATCTCTTCGGACAATTAAAGTTCGGAATTCATAAACAAATCGCAAACATTTTAATAATGTTGGAAGTTTAAATAAATCAAATCAAATCAATCCTAAGAAATTGTCTAGGTTGACTCACAAAATGCTCCAATAAGCTATTGCCTGGATGGTCTGGCAATGTCCGACTAGTGTCTGAAGTGCTCCTCTAAAATATACAAAACACAGTCATAAATATCACATTTTTGCACAAATGCACAAGTATTCTTTTATGCATATCAATGTACAGAAAGTATGCACAATGCATGTTCAATGACAATTCTGGGGTATAATATTGCGATCCTTATCAAAAAATCATTCAGATATCAAAGCCCTCATTAATACCATGTATATTTACAATTGGATCGAAACAAAACAATGTCAAACAATTTCATAACTTCATTGACCACTTTAGATTTTTCCTCTAATACACATACGGGTCAACTTTCCATGCTAAATCTGATAAGGTAAATGACCAAATTAGGTAAAACTTCCTTCAGTAAAGTAGTTTTACAATCTCTCAAATTTCTATTAACACTAAAATAATTTAATTTGGTTTAGTATACGAAAAGATATACTAAAAATATTTTATACTTTTCTTAAGCTTCAGCAGAATACTTACCTCAAATACCAACCAAAACTTGAAAATCTTACAGACAGAATTAAAACTCCATTGCTTTATAAAAGTTGTATCCCTATGTCTTTAGTTTACTACAAATATAAAATCATCCCATTTGGATAACTACAGAGAAAGTTATGGTCAAAATACTAAAGTATGTCTGAACTATAAAGGATGAGACTTCACCGCGGTAAGAACAAAAGAGATGGCCGCGGTGAACCTTCAAGAAACAAAATTTTCTCGGGAATTTTGCAAAGATAGCCATGGCGAACTGAAGAGTTTTGCCACAGTGAACTAAAAAGAGTTGGCCGCGTCGAACCAAAGTTGGCTGTGGTGAACTTTCACAGAAGACTCGTCTTCCCCACTTTCCAGATTTTAAACCCTGATTTCACTCTCACACTTTTATAATTTCTCATTTCTCTCCATTCTTCACGTTTATTCTCACATAAGTTAACTCAGATAACACTCAAAACAATTCTTCTAACTCATCATTTTATTTTATTTTTTCAGCTCTTCGACACACACACAATTTAAAATCTAATATTCACACTTAAATATCAACTTCACTTCTACAGATAAAAAACGGACACATTGTATGCATGTAGCATTTCGCCTTTCTCAAAACCTAAACAGAGTATATACATATCTTCCAATCTGGAGTCCATTCAACACCATTTTAAATAATTCTTAACTCTTAAATTAATCGTCTAATCTATTTAACACCGAAACCAAACTTCTCAATCCCATGTATGCATGTATATTCCTACACCATAAAATATCATTAAGTTACTTACTTGTTTAAGCTTTTATTTCTAGCAATACGAATAACTCATAGATAACCATCAAGAGCAACTTAATGATCGGTGATGAACAAACCAAACAGAAAATTCTTCAGATGCTCAAAAACTATTGAAACTCTTCCTAGTGTTTTCTTTTCAAAACATAAAATACGTGGGTTCTTTGCATGTCATACATTTGTCACCACTAGCAGTCCACGTGTCACCATACATACAAGCCATTTGTCCTAATTATAGGATGCCACGTGTCACACCATAATTGGCCAATAAATCAATATTCTTCTAAATTTCACCAAAAATACCAAAATATCCTAAATAATACCAAAATTGCCAAAACACAATTTAATCATATTTACTAACTCAATTATACCTAAAATGTGAAATAATGCATGTAGAATCATATGAATGTGTAAAAATGTGTGTGTCACAATTAATTTATGCATGATGTACATTATCCTAATTTTTCAAAAATTTCTCAAAATTCACAATTCTAGCTCTAACATGGGTAACGGGATGTTAGAGGAAGAGTTGATTTTGCAATTGCAGGAGAATACTTTACAATTCTAGAAGGATGGAGGGCAATTTCCAAAAAACACATGGTCTAGTGCTCAAGATTCGGAGAGCCAACATGATTCAGTTGCATCTTTAGAAGAACTTGTTAATAATATTGCTGCTAACAATTTACAATTTCTACAAGGTATGTAGCAATTACAACAAAATATGTAGTAGGAATTGGAAGAATTTTGACAAGAGACAAATACAAGCCAACAGAGGATGGAACACCTAATGGTCAGATGGAAATAAGTCTTGATCACCTAGAATTGCAAAGCAAAGAGGAGCAGTTGTATCAACCCGAGGTGTACCTAATGGACTTTTATGCAAAAACATTGCAAGGTGACTACGAGGTTGAGAATTTTGAGGTTAACCCTCAACGAATTGTTTGTGTTGAAGAAGTGGAGAAGGAGCTTGAAGTCGTAAATGACATATCTTTTAGCTCGGAGGCAAGTACTGAGTCCATTATTATTATTGAAACTAACTCCTTACCTTTACATAACATATTGGGGCAGTTAAATGATAAAGAAAAAGGTGAAGAGACGTTTGAAATATTTCTAGAGTGTATGGACTCAGTCAGGATTGAGAAGCTGAGGATAGGGAAGACGCTAAAGGAGGACAATGATCAACTAAGGCCCTATCTGGAGCAACCTCGCGTGGAAGTGGCAGTAACTGTGACACCTAAAGATCACAATTTTGTCACATGAGGAGGAAACAAAGAGTCGAGCTAGCGACCCTAAACAAAGGCACTTCTTGGGAGGCAACCCAAGGGAAATAATTTTCTTTTCCTTTACATTTCCACATTACTTTTTATATGCATATGTGTTTTTGTTTTGTTTGTTTTATTTTTTTCAAGTTTTCAATCAAAACGAGAGAAAGAATAAAACAAATGAAACAAATATTTTCTCATTTTCTATTGCTTCTGGGATTGTATAATCATGATTAGAGTGTGAATTGACTAGAAAATTTCATAGCAACTTTAATATGTACTTTTTCTCTTGTGATTGTTCGATATGCATTATCTTTAGAAGAGTTGTGACTAATGGTAGACAAAGCTAGTAAGATTTTGAGCCTTAATTGACTGACACATCTATATCAATCTCATTGTCTCTTGATAATTTATGACCTACATGACATGTACATTCCGATTTTGCATTAATTTTCTATTCGAGACTACATTTTTACCACATACATTAACATGGATATGATTAGGCATTCTTTGTTTTTCATAAACTACATTAGCCAAATAACCTATCCCACTGACATGATTTTTCCCTTGATAA
Organism: Erythroxylum reticulatum; assembly: GCA_025504915.1. Classification (NCBI taxonomy): domain Eukaryota; kingdom Viridiplantae; phylum Streptophyta; class Magnoliopsida; order Malpighiales; family Erythroxylaceae; genus Erythroxylum; species Erythroxylum reticulatum. Next base: position 2,794 of record JANSVA010051623.1, on the reverse strand, counting down.
ACCCCTTTGAGCTTTAGCCTTTCTTTTTGTATAAACCACATTTTATGCTTTTAAACTTAACCGAATGTCCTACCCAAGTCATAAAATTAGTGGAACATTTGTGATTGTTGAGTTTGTGGATGTACAAAATTCTAAGTGTGGGGGTGTACATATATAAGGGTTGGTTATAATGTTGGGATATCATTTTATGCCTTATCATTGAAATTCCCATGTTGATTAAGTTTATTTTAATTTTTTATAAGGAAAAGAAAGAGAAAGAAGAAAAGGGGAAAGGAAAAAATAGAAAAGAAAGAATGAAAAAAAGAAAAAAGAAAAAGAAGAAAGAAAGAAATGATTTAAAATAAATGTATCAAGGAGGAATTACATATGTGTTAAAAAGTTGTTTATGGTTTATGCATCTTCCTAGAGTTGTAATGGATGTGATATTTTAGTATGTTAAATATAAGACAGAGGTTGGCTTGGAAGGTTTACTCTTGTGATTTAATTGGCATAAATTGTATGAGTGATTTCTTCAGATTGGTATATGCTTCATGTGATTTGTGTGTGAGAGCTGAATGGGGTTGTGAAATATAAATGTTGCATTTGTTATAGCTGACAGTACCCATTATTTGATGAGTGTTGCTTTGTTTCACTAGCTTTGATGACTTTCATGCTACTTGACCGAAATATATCTCACCTCACCTTCGCCCACATTACAACCTTGAAAAGTCCTTTGATTCATAATTTTGCATGTGAATTTTAGTGGTGGAGAAATGAAATGATATGCAAAGTTATAGATTGTCATGATCATGAATGGTGTTGAGTGTACCCATGGATATATTTTTGTTAAATACATTTTTCGAGTCCGCCATTAGATTGCTTAGTTTTTTAAGATAATGAATGTTGATTGATCATGAGTAAAAGCATGGAATGTTGATATCTTGCTATAATTTTTTAAAGTCATTCATCTTTGTTTATGATTATTTAGTCTTGGAAAGAATATGAAAATTAAGTCAATATTTTGGGTCAATGAGCTTAATTTTGATGTTTTGCTCGAGGACGATCAAAAGCTAAGTGTGAGAGAAATTGACATGTGTTTAATTGTTGATATATTTAATCATTTACACTTATTGATTAATGATACAAAAATGCTTAAGTACTCACTTTAATTCATATGTGATTTTAGGTATTATTTGTAAGCAAAGAAATTAAAATGAGTCGAAAACACTTCATTTGAGATATTTTCCGAAGATCAATACTCACTTGTCTTTATGGAGTGAGACAAAGAAAATTAAAATACGAAAAATGGAAGACAAAGAGGACGAAAAATTTAAATGTAACCAGCTGAAAAAAAGATGACAAAAAACGACAGTGCACATAAACAAAACGCAGTGCACTGCATCTGTGTTTTGGCGCGGTTTCCGTTGAATGCATGTGCATTTAACGCAACACACGCTTGTGTTTCAGGGCATAAGGGAGAGCCTTTTTACTTAAACGCAAGCTAGAGCAAAAGAGAAGACACAGGAGGGTTGCGAAGGATTTAAGGGGAGTGAAGTTTAATTGTCTAATCAATCAACAGTAGAAACAATAGTGTGGGGCCGTTGATGCGTGAACAGTGGAGAATAATAAAGCCCCCCATCTTATTCGTCAAATCAGCGTTATAGGAACAAATCAATTGAATTACTAAAAAACGCACAAGAGAGCAATGTATATGCGTCGTTTTTAGGCCGTATAAGAGAGGGTTTTATTGAGGAGCAACATTTATTGGTCAAATCAAGAAACAGTGGATGCCACAATGAAGCGCTGTAGGAATCAACTACAGTAGAGGAGAAAACACATTGAACAGCTGCGTGGGTTTGTGTTTAACACAGAAAGGAGAGAAGACCTGCCACAGTAAAGAGTAAAAGGTAGTCAAGGGAGTTTTTAGCTAGTAATTGGAATAGGGGTTACAGCATTCTTTTGGGAAAGACCTATGAAGGACTAGGCATCCCAATGCTAGTTTAGAGGTATCAATGATGCCAACGTCTCGGGTTAAGTATTTTTTTTTAATTTTGTTGTTGTTAAGTGTTTTTTTTTAATTTTGTTGTTTCTTTCTCTTATTAGGAATTGATTATATTATCCTATTTTAATTGATTTGGTATTGTGTATGGATAATCGGAATTTTATTATTATTCAGTTATTTGTGTATGAACCCAATGGGTATTGTGAGTTGATGATTTTAATGCGTTCATTGAATCATTAACTACAAAACCATTGCTAAAATTTTGATATAATTCGTAATTATTATGTTGAAATTCATATGTAGCGACTAATGATTTGTAATCATTAAGGATAACATGACCTAGGTTAAATGACACATAGTATGTGATTGTTGTCTTGATTAATCGGTTTTCCTAATTCGTAATGCTACTGTCTTATTAAATCTAGAGATTACATCCTAGGTTGTTCGGTAGTTAGGTTTAATTAACGATCGTATCTTGATTAAACAAAACCTAAGAGAAAACTCGGGTTAATTATTAACCCACAATTAATAGTTACTAGAAGAGGTTAAAGAACAATAAATTAATAGAATATGCTTAATTAGGGTGTAGGCCGAGATTGAATCAAAGAACCAAATCCCTACTAAATTCCCCACTTTTATCATTTTATCATTTTTTTAATTTGTTTTTATTAGTTAGTTTTATTTTATTTTCTTATTAAAAAAATCCAACCCCCTGTTAAACCTAAACACTGATTAATTTAATTTCATAAACTTTACATACACTCTCTATGGGATCGACCTAGACTCACCACTGCTATAGTAGTAAGTCTAATT
>JANSVA010051583.1:0-12955 GCA_025504915.1 Erythroxylum reticulatum | reverse complement strand
TTATGCTTTATATTCCATTTTAAATATGATATGAAAATATAGTTGCAATTGTATTGTTGGCATTATGCAACTCTGTTGACAAATGATCATATAGCTCATCTAATGCTCGAAAATTGCAATAAAAATCTTTGACAAAATTGATTAATTTTTTTTTACAAACATATGGAGATAGCCCCAATAAACATATGAAGGTCAAATTATTTTCATTTTTATTGAGGGTAAAAATGGTATTATATTATCTTTCATTCCCATTAATGCAGCAAATCAAACAACATTATTGGTATTAATACAGAAACCAAAGTTACAAACCAAATATCATTTTTTAATATTTCATACCCATCCATATCCTCTTCTACTATTATACCCATATCTATAGCCAATCTCGTGCTCAAACCAAACACCTACTATACATATTGGTATGGTAATTGGTGAATGTTCTATTTACTGCTACATGAATTTTATCAATCTAGATTTCATATAATTTTAACACCAAACTATACATAAAAGTTAGCCCTTTAAAAATAAAAAGAATATATGATTCACATGATAACCATTTTCTAATTTCATAACGTCATGCTTCATCTAATTGTCCTAATTCTCTTTACCCTTAATTATCTCCACCAAAACTCCAAAATTTTCCATTATTATTATAAAGAACCATATAAAGTAATATTAAGTCAAAATTAGAGTGAGATATGTAGTATAATGCAATTTAATTAATGACTTTAAATACCTTTACTGAATTCTCAAATGGACTGATAAGTATTTTTGTAAGGTTAAATACATCAAATCCTTCGTGATTTAATTGGTTATTTTAAATTAAGACTCAATTTAAAAAAATTGTCAGTAACCTTTATATGGTGTTAGTTTTGTAACACTCAAAGCCACCTGCCCTCTATCTCTATTAGTAAACCTAATAAAAACCTTTTAAATGTTGTTGTTTCTTGTTATATAGCATACTATGTAGAATGGTTGTGGCCACAAAAAACATAATGTCATATGGGTGCTTCAACCCATATTACGTAATGCTTCGTATGACTTTATTTTTTAATTTGGAATGAAGTTGCATGAAGTTTCATATCTGGTCGAAAAGAAAATCATATGAAGAATCTCATCTTATTGTTTAGAAAGAAAAATCAAGTTTATAATCATTTAGAGAGGAGACTAGAGATTTCATCATTCAATTTAGTTCAACGGGAGATGCCTAGTAAGCAAATCATAGCCATTGTAGAGGTAAGTTTAGTGTTTTGGTTTCTTAAGGTTTTGATTCCTTAAGGTTTTATTTTATAATTTGTGGAATACTTGTTGAAAACAATAATAACTTAGAGTTTTAGTTTATGATAAATTTACATGCTTATGTATTATTTAAATTTGTGTCATAATGAGTGGCTACTTATTCATAATCTTCAAAGGATGCTTAGGATTTGAATTAATTTGTACAAAATAAGGTTTTTCAATTTAAGTAGGCTTATGTTTAAGGAATTTGATTATAGTTTAAAATTGGAGATTTTAATTAGGGTTTCACCTATGTGAGGGGAAATTCTTTTTCTATTGCAATGTTTGATTTACCTAATTTATGAATTACTTTATTATTGTCTTTTTTCCACTCAGAATTTAGGAGTTTTGTTATTGGATTTTTGTATTTATTCAATTTATCTCAATTTATCACTTTCTCCATTTCTAATGTTAATTGTTTCCATTTTATATTAAAGTGCCTTAATTTAAAGTTGAATAAAAGAGTAAACAATATTGTTTTCATCTTTGTGAATATAATTAACTTAGCATTAATAATGTTCAAAGTTGAAAAATAGAGATTTGGTCAACATGTAATCAGTTGGAATGAACATTGTATAGGTATATTGTTATATGCAAATATGTGCATGTAATATATGCATTAACTAGAAACAACCTTAAACCCTAGAAAACGTGGAGCCAAGTGGTGGGTTATTGTATGAATTTAACAAATTATTTTCCTCCTCTAAATGCTTCAAGTATTAGACCCCCTATTATGTCTTCTCTTCTAAATGTTCTTCAAGCCACTATTCACTTTCACTTCTCCTGCACCAGCTCTCATGGCTTTTGATCTTGTAACATCTTATCATTCTCACTTTCAACTTTTCACCACTCTCACCTCCGTATTGAACATCTATTTCTTTTATTTCTTTCTTGTTATAAGAAATGATTAACAAATTCCACAACATTTCCAACTCAACTTCATTTTCGTAATCTCTTCTCACCACATCAGTCTTTATTATTGCATTAATAGTCTCCATTATTGCTTTTTCCTAGCTTATTTCTTTCTCTACTTTCACACTCAGTTCTTAACGTGCTCCACGGAATTGAAAGATGTAAAAAAAATTCGGATTCAAGGAAGGAAGAAGAAGATAGATTCGAATTAACGAAAACTAAATCTGATATACAGTGTTTCAAATTTACCTACTAGACCTCACGAAGAACTTGTCTTGAGCAACCTAGATAATGAGTAAAGAACAAAGTAAGAAAGTTGGTAGGATCAAAATCACGCAACAATTTGATTTAATTGATAAGTGAGTTTAGTTCCTAAGTTGAAAAGAATAAGAAGGTTATCTCCTCTCAATATAGTCGACGGCTTACAGAAAACAAATATGATCAAAAGTTGTCTTCTAAACATCCTAAAACATAAGTATTTATATATAGGCTTAATGTTAAAAGACTTGGGATTAAAGTACATGGAAGCTCAGACTATAATTATAACTTAAAACAAGTCTAAAACATAATAATAAAAACACGTCTAGGTTTGGCCTAACGCGCTCCCAAGTCTGATCATGATGTGCAACCCAACACATTGGTTTTCAAGTCCTAAGTGAGTCCGATCTAAGGATTTGGGATAAATGAATCAATTTGGATTGTGACTCATATAGCTCTCCTCCAATAGGCTTGGTGCACTCCATTTTCTCCATAAATTGGCCCATATGCGCATAAAAAGCCTCCTCGAGTCTCTCGGTCCTAGCTTTGGACATAGGTTCAACTAGAATGACAAGATCACCCTCATCATGCATGCCATCTCTATGGTGATTCTTGCTCCTGCTCACGTCAGTCCCTCCCTCCTTAAGAAGATTCATCCTTGAATCTGAATCCATATCAAAAGGAGAATGATCAGTAATACTAAAAGTTACAGAAACAGAATACTCACTTGGCAGGTTAATCTTGTAGGCATTGTCATTTATCTTCTCCAACACCTGGAATGGACCATCACCCCTAGGATCCAGCTTAGATTTTTGCTGGGTAGGAAACCTCTCCTTCCTCAGATGCACCCAAACCCAATCACTAGGTTTAAAAGTCAACAACTTTTGCCCCTTATTTGGCTTGCTTTGTATACACCCTATTTCTATGCTCAATGTGCTATCTCGCCTTCACATGCAATTCCCTAACCATCTCGGCTTACCTCTTGCCATCTATACTAGACAACTCATACAAGGGTAAAGGCACCAAATCTAAGACACTCAAAGGATTGAAACCATATTCAAGCTCAAAAGGTGAATGACTTGTGGTGGAATGCACACATCTATTATATACAAACTCAACAAATGACAAACAATCACCCCAAGTTTTCAAAATTTTACTAACTATAGCACGCGACAAGGTACCTAAGGTTCTATTAACAACCTCAGTCTGTCCATCTATCTGTGGATGACAAGTAGTAGAATAAAGCAATTTAGTACCCAACTTTTCCCATAGAACACTCCAAAAATGGCTAAAAAATTTAACATCTTGATCCGAAACAATAGACTTAGGAATACTATGCAATCTAAAAATATCCCTACAGAATAAATCATCAACATGCACAACATCATCAGTCTTATAGCATGCAATGAAATGTACCATCTTACTAAATCGATCAATAGTAACAAAGATGCTATCATACCCCTTCTTTGTTCTAGGCATTCCTAAAACAAAATCCATGGAAATATCAACCCAAGGTTCAGTAGACACAGGTAAAGGGGTATACAATCTATGAGGTTTGATAGTAGATTTTGGCTATCTACATGCAATACACTTGAAACATACACATTCAACATCCTTACGCATACTAGGATAATAAAAATGTTCATGCAAAATATCCAAAGTCTTAGCAATCCCAAAATGACCCATTAATCCACCACTATGGTCCTCATACACAAATAAAGCATGCATAGAACAATTAGGCACATATAATTGACTACCTCGAAATAAATAGGCATCATGCCTATAGAATTTCTGGAATGCAGCATGCTTATAAGCAGAATAAACAGTAGCAAAGTCAACATCTAAAGCATACAAACCTTAAGCTGCTCAAAACCCAAAAGTTTAGAACTAAGAGCATAAAGTAAACTGTACCTCCTAGACAATGCCTCAACTACCATGTTCTCTTTCCCTTGCTTGTAGTGAAGCACATATGGAAAGGTCTCTAGAAACTCCACCCAAGTGGTATGTCTCTTTCTCAACTTGCCTTATCCTTTCAAGTTCTTTAAGGACTTATGATCTGGTCAAATGACAAACTCTCTAGGCTGAAGGCAATTTTGCCATACCTCCAGTGCTCTTACCACAGCATACAGTTCCTTATCATAAGTCAGATAATTGAGTTGTGCATCACTAAGCTTTTCACTGAAATATGCAACTGGTTCATTTTTATGCAAAGCCACAACACCTATACCAATCCCAAAAGCATCACACTCAACCTTAAAAGCTTTCTCAAAATTAGGAAAGCAAAGAATAGGAGAAGAACAGAACTTATCCTTTAACTCTAAAAATGCATGTTCCTGTTCCTTACCCCATGTAAACCCTTTCTCCTTCTTGACTATTTCAGTCAATGGAGCAACAATAGTAGAAAAGTCCTTTACAAACCTCTTGTAAAAACTTGCAAGTCCATGATAACTCCTCACCTCACTAACACTCTTAGGAGTTGGCTACTCTCGAATAGCCTTCACCTTCTCACTATCAACCTCCACTCTATGAGCACTGACTACAAACCCTAAGAATACAAGTCTATCAATGCAAAATGTACACTTCTTAAGGTTCGCATACAGTTTCTCCTGTCTCAATACATCCAAGACACACCTCACATGCATGACATGCTCATCAAGATCAGTGTTATATATCAAGATGTCATCAAAGTAAACAACCACAAATTTACTAAGAAATGCACGCAAGACATTATTCATCAACCTCGTAAAGGTGTTGGGTGCATTAGTTAAACCAAATGGCATGACTAACCACTTATACAACCCATATTTAGTTTTAAAAGCAGTTTCCCATTCATCTCTTGGTTTCATTCTAATCTAGTGGTATCCACTTTTCAAATTAATCTTTGTAAAGATATATATCCATGCAATTCATCAAGCATATCATCTAACCTAAGAATATAATGGCGATACTTTACAGTGATTTTATTCACAGCTCTGCAGTCCACACACACCCTCTAGGTTCCATCTTTCTTTGGCACCAGCAATACAGGCATAACATAAGGATTCAAGCTCTCCCTCAAATGTCCTTTCTCCAGTAGCTCATCCACTTGCTTTTAAAGCTCCTTTGTCTCCTTAGGGTTGCTCCTATAAGCTGGACGATTAGGAATCCGAGCTCCAGGCATAAAGCCTATCTGGTGCTTTATGACTCTCAAGGGTGACAGTCCCTTGGGCATCTCCTTAAGAAAGACATTTGAATAATCCTGCAAAAGAGATAAAATTATACTAGGCAAAGAATCAAGAGGGTTAGTATCAGAAACTAAACACTCTCTATACCTAACTATCACAAGTGCTTTCTTCTCTCTAGTTACTCTCCTCAGGTCTTTTCCTCTAGCATACAAACTCACTCTTTTCTCTTTCTTTTCACTATTCTTTTGTCTCCCTGAACTTTTCTCTCCTACGCATCCCACTTTCTTTTCCTTACCTGTGTAGTCACTCCCTATTGGGCCAATCTCTCTGTTCTTTTGGGCCTCTTTTCCCTCATCATTTTTCTTTATCTTACTACTAAAACCCTCCTCTCTTTGCAAAGCTTTAACCTGGTCTAGGTAGATCTCACGAGGTGATAAAGGTAACAAAGTGAAGTTCTTACCCTTGAACTTGAATGAGTACATGTTTGTGTACCCATCATGTGATACTCGCCTATCAAACTGCCAAGGTCTCCCCAATAGCAAATGTCCTGCCTCTATGGGTATCACATCACACAACACCTCATCCTTATACCTCCCTACAGAAAATGGCACCAGTACCTATCTAGTCACCTTCACATTTGCACTATCATTAAACCACTATAAATTATTTGGCTTCGGATGTTTCCTACATGTTAAGCCCAATTTCTCCACCATAGTTCGACTAGCCCCATTGGTACAACTACCTCCATCTATGATCAAGTTACACACCTTCCACCCACCAAACACCTTGAATGAAATAGGTTCTCCCTCTGATCCAGAATCTCATCTCTAGCTCTAGCACTTAACACTCTCCTAACTACAAGTGCTTCTCCTTTGACAGCTCTTTCCACATATTCATCATCATCATCACAAATACTATCACATGGAAAATCATCAACATCACTATCCTCATAATCAATAACCCCATTATCCCTCATATATCACTTTTCTATTAGGGCATTGAGAAGCAATATAGCCAACACCCAAACATTTAAAACATTTTATAGATGAATGTTTACTAAAAGTAGCTTGGAGTACTTTTTTGATCAGAACCCCAATTGGTTTCTTAGGTGCTTTCTTGAAGTCCATCCCCTTATCCTTGTACTTCTCCTCCTTCTTGGGCCATTTTAAGCTCCATAAGTAACTAGAATGTGCTCCACTCCTTGCTGTCACTCTAGCTTTAAGTTGTCTCTCCACCTTCATATCTATGTTCACCATATCCTCAATCTCTAAGTAATGCTGTAACTCTACCACATTTGCTATCTCCCTATTCAATCCAGTCTAGAACCTTGCCACGGTGGCCTCGGGGTCCTCCACTATATTAGCACGGTTCATAGCAATCTCCATCTCCTTGTGGTAGTCCTCTACTGACTTAGACCCTTGTGTGAGTCTTTGAAGCTTTTGATGTATCTCTATGTAATGGTAAGAAGGCACAAATCTCTTCCTTATGCATGCCTTCGCTGCTGCCCAAGTATTGATGGGTCTCTCTCTATTCCTCCTCCTAGAGGTCACAAGCCAATCCCACCATATTAGTGCATAATCTGTAAATTTAATAGAAGCAGGTTTTACCTTCTTCTGCTCTGAGAAGTTATGGCACTCGAAGATCAAATCAACCTTCCTTTCCTACTCCAAGTATGCCTAAGCATCATTCCTCCCCTTGAATGCTGGGATTTGCATCTTGATGGATTTAAGGTCTCCATCTCACATGTTGAGGGTTTCTCCATCTCCGAGCTCTCCTGGGCATGCGCTCTTCATATTCCTCCTCCTCCTCAAGCTCATACTATGGTTGTTGTCTACAAGGTGGTGGTTGTCGCTGACTTACATTTGCACGCCTGCCCTGAGGTTCCTTGCGTCTCTCTTGTCTGAGCTCATCCATTTGTCCCCTAACCTTATTTAAGGCTAGATTGAACCTCTCAAATTGTTACTACATGACTCTCAAAGTGAAAGCGATATTAGCATCTCCCCCTTGGTTGTCATCATTACTACCTCCCTGTGACATTGTAAATAAAATGATATACCTGCAAAACAAGGTTAGGGATAAACAACCCCACACACTCCCTCACGTTTTTCACTCAAATGATGTCACTTCCCTCGTGTTTAAGTGACGGCAATGACTCCCTCAAACAAGGTCACACACTCTTGCCTTTTACCACTCAATCATTTCTGAAATTCAATTCACCACTCGGAACCAATTCTCAACTGATCAAAAGAGTAAAAAAGGGTGCAAAAATTTCAAACCAACTAGCAAGTACGAGTATGAAGAAACAAAGAAAACAAAAGAAAAAAGATTTTTTGTTTTTTTCCTAAATTTTTTTGACTCTTTTTTGACTTTTTCTTTTTCTTTTTTGGATTTTTTTTTTCATTTTTTCAAATTTTCCCAATTTTTTGGGACTTTTTTTAGATTTTTTGGACTTTTTTCTGACTTCCTTTTTTGACTTTTTTGTTTTTTTTAGATTTTTGGACTTTTTTCTGACTTTTTTTTGGATTTTTTCTTCTGAACTTTTTTTGGATATAAGACGAAAGTTTCAACAAGTAATTGAAACCCCTAACTAAAATAAAAACAAGAAGAAAGATTGAAACCATAGGTCAAAGGTTAAATCACACCTGAATTGATGAATCGACGATAATTGGATGTTGATGGGCGGTGGTTTCTTGAATTTTGATGGAGTTGAATAAGAATTCTCCTCCAAATTAAGCTTTGATACCAAATAACGCGCTCCACAGAATTGAAAGATGTAAAAAAAATTCAGATTCAAGGAAGAAAGAAGAGGCTAGATTTGAATTAATAAAAACTAAATCTGATATGCAGAGTTTCAAATTTACCTACTAGGCCTCACGAAGAACTTGTCTCGAGCAACTTAGATAACGGGTAAAGAACAAAACAAGAAAGTTGGTAGGATCAAAATCACGCCACAATTTGATTCAATTGATAAGTGAGTTTAATTCCTAAATTGAAAAGAATAAGAGGGTTTTCTCCTCTCAATATAGCTGACAACTCACAAAAAACAAATATGATCAAAAGTTGTCTTCCAAAAACCCTAAAACATAGGTATTTATACCTAGGATTAATACTAAAAGTCTTGGGCTTAAAATACATGGAAGCCTAGAATATAATTATAACTTAAAACAAGTCCAAAATAGAATAATAAAACACGTATGGGCCTGGTCTAACATGCTCCCAAGTTTGATCATGATGTGTAGCCCAACACAATGGTCTTCAAGTCTCAAGTGATTCTGATCCAAGCATTTGAGATAAATGAATCAATTTGGGTTGTGATTCAGATAGCTCTCCTCCAATAGGCTTGGTGCACTCCATTCTCTCCACAAATTGGCCCACATATGCATAGAAAGCCTCCTTGAGTCTTTCGGTCCTAGCTTTGGACATAGGTCCAACTAGAATGACACGCTCGCACCCATCACGCATGCCATCTCCATGGTGATTCTTGCTCTTGCTCACATAAGTTCTTTACCTATCTGATTGGATTTTATGCAATAGTCCATAACTCTTACGTATGGACAATTTATAATTCCTGCCTTTAAGTTTGAACTCCTTTAATGCTCCTAGTGAAGAACGTCATGCTTCCATTTCCATAAACACTCCCTTTGTAAGACTTAACACACCTCCCATTAACAAAACTTGGACTCAGGTAGTAGGGGATTCAAAACCAAAGTAAAAGCTAATATATTGCCCTCCTAATGAGTCAGTTGAAAGAGAATAGTCTCACCTCTAAAGAAGATTCTAAAGGTTGGAGTTAATAGATGGAAAGCCACATTACTTGGCTTTTTCCTTAAAAAAAGGATTACTTTTCTAGTCATGAAGTTGTGGGCTTTCAATAATTGGAAACAACATAGATTAATTGATGTTATTGTAAATAATGATGATGTATTTATGTTTAAATTCTCAAGCTCTAAAGAAGCAAAGTTAGTTGTCCAATATGGACATTGGCATATCTAGAACAAGCCTCTGTTACTGGAATCATGGAGTCCTAGTCTTAAGTTGGAAGACCTTAAGCAAGATAACATCCCTATATGGATATGCTTGCAAGAAGTCTTACTAGAATATTGGATAATGAGTGGTTTAGGTTACCTTGCAAGCCACATAGACCTGTAGCTCTGGATCAATCAATAACTGAAACAAGGTGTGTTAACTAAGCAAGAATATGTATTGTGGTTAATTCACTAACTGACCTATCTAACATCATATGTTTCATCAAATTGCATTAGGATATGGAGCCTATTAAGGATCATTTGAAAGTATCATATTGTTGGACCCTAAATTATATGTGTATATATATATATATATAATTATGATTGATTTATTTGTTTCATTATTTTATAGTTGACTCATTAAATTAGCAAGTATGAATAGAAATTAGAAATTAGAAATTAGAATGAAGTGTTAGAATTAAGTTAGCTTAAGTAGTTAGTAAGCTTGTGTTAAATGAAAAGAGGGGTAAATATGGAAAGCCTAGTTTAATAAGGGGCAAAATGGGAAGAAAGACTAATAAAATGGGCTTAAATTAGAAGAAGGGAAGAGAGAATCATGAGAAGGCATAGAGAAAGGAGAAAAAATGTAGAGACAAAGGAGAAGAAGGAGAAAATTATGGGAGAAGCTAGGAAAGGGAGAAAAGAAGAGAAATCAAGCTTGTCAAGGTAAATTCATCTTTTTATTCTTCCTTTGTTAGAGAAAGAATTAGAGAGAGAAAGGGGTTTTGTGTAGAGAATGGGTGTTGTGTTGGAAGAAGATGACTTAAGGGAACCCATTTGATTTAAGGGTTTTTAAACTAGATGTTGGTCTTTTTACCTTAGGTAGACCATGGGTAAGTTACTGCTAAGCTCAATTTAGCAACTTTTTCATTTTTGTAATTTTAAAGCTTTATGAATTTTATTGAAAATTGGATTGAATAGAAAATTTGATTTATTTAGGAAATCAAGGAAACCCAATTCAAGAGCAAGAGGAAAGGCAAACTTGACTTGGATTTTGCAAGCTAATTAGGTGGGTAATTTATTTACAGTTATTATGTGATTAGGCAAATTCTTGCCTATGTGTGTGTATGTTGATTTCTCAAAATGGATTTGCTTGAAATTGAATTGTTGTGACTTGATTGAAAATGTATATTGCATTGTGATTATGTTATACCTTAAAAGAGGTTATAACATTTTGAATTAAACGAAAAGAAGAAAAAGCATGAAAGTATGAGCATATGATAAAATGATTTTGAGCATGATCATATGCTTTTATTTAGGTGAGAGTGGGACCATCCTATTCGTCTCGTGCATGTTGACAAATGCCTTCTCCCGGTTGCCCGCTTGTGGCATATGAGCTTCGAAAATGGACTCATTCTATTCATGGTGCAAAATTCGGTTTCTCCATTTTATTTCCATGGAACCCTCGAGCCATTTGATTGTGCATTGCATCTTTGAATTGTCAGAGTGTTATGTTTAATGGCTAAAGTCTATGTTGTGTGTTATAAGTTTGAGCTAAAATGATTAATGCTTGTATTGCTAGAATAGATTGAAAATGCTTGAATTCCTGGATGTATATATATACATATGCCTGAATTTGTGACTAATTATCGATGGCTATAAATACATTAAGCCACTGAGCTGTGTAGCTCAACCCATCATTTTTCCTCCTTAGGTGAAGACCGAGAAGATTAGTGATCCTTGCAAGGCATTTGGACAAACTTCAAGATAGTTAGCTTTTGTACTAAGTTAGTGACTTTTGGACAGCTTTATAAGCATATCAAACATTAAGCATCCAATGTATTTTGTATCTTGTGTTAAGACTTTGATGAGATATTGATATGTAATTAAAGCTATGTATGAAGTTTTGATTTAGAAATGAATTAAGAATTGAAGAAGTTCCCTTTGTGTATGTGCTTATTTATCTTGTAGTTGTACATTTCACATTTCAAGTCTTTTATAGGGGTAAGATTGTGTACTAAATTTAAGGGAAAAATTGGATTAATCTAGGTTGAATTAGACAAAGTTATCTTCTTAGAAGTTGTAGCTCATCCTCTTAGATTTCCAACGGTATAAAGTATGTAAATTTTGGATATCAGAGTTGAGATATATGAGCATTATAAGTGGTGATACTGCATGGGATGTATATACAGGACAACTATGGTAAATGATGAGAATTAGTGGATTTGATGAATCAAATGAGTATAAATTAGAGGATTTAATAGAAAAAAGTTGGTGTTGGATTGATATGAAGTGGTATTGCACTAGAAGGGGTGAATTTGAGAAGATCATGAGTGAAAGTAATTTTAGAAAGGATGTAGGAATCATTGGAGAGGGTTTGGAGGGGTTTGGGAATCCCCTATGCCCGTTAGATGGACTTTAAGTCTATTAAACGGACCTTCTCGAGTTTATGAGCACCCCCAGCCTCACCCATATCCATTTAACAGACCTTCTCGGGTCTATAAGGACCCCCATCCTCATCCATGTCTGTTTAAGGGATATTAAACGGACCTTCTCGGGTCTAAAATGGCCCCCAACTTCTTGAATGTCCATTAGGCAGACATGTATGTCCGTTTAACGGACATACACTGTACATTTTCAGAAATTTATGTTTTTGACCCTTTAAATGGTAGAATCTCTCTTCTAAGTCTTTATAAAAGTTGTAGATATAAAATTTCTCTTTCAAACCATTGAAGAATTAATCCTAGGTCTCTAGAGAAAGTTATGCTAATTGTCCCAAGATAGGTACAAGATGATTGAGGATATAAACATGCTTGATTCTTTTGGCCATAACTTTATAATCCGACCTCCAAATGAAGTGATTATTAAAGCAATAGATTACTAAAACATGTTGATATGTATAAAAAATTGATAACTTTTGGCTTTGATTTGAAAAGATTGATGGAAAGAAAATGAGGGATCGGTTGGAAGAGCATTACTGGGTTATGAACATACTTTGGGTTTTTAAGCATATCTTGAGCTATAAAGCTCCGAATGAGGTGGTTCTTGTTTCAAAATAAAATAGAGGTATAGAGCTACAATTTTTTTTGAAGAATTCAAATTGTGATGATGGTGATTGGATGGTATGGGCGTGCCACTCTTATGGGATGATTGCTAATGAGGGTTCTTTGGGGTAGAGTTAGGTGTATCAGAGCTTAGGTTTTTCCTAGGCTTAGAGTGCATAGTAGGATGAATTGTTATGCTACGTGATTAATTGTTTGCATTGTTACATTGATTTACTGCATTAAATGACATGCATAGAATGCATACATGTAGGAAATAGGATTAAGATAAAATGTAAGCTAATCGTTAGTGTTTCTATTGAAGGAGTGAAATGCCACC
>JANSVA010051575.1:0-12955 GCA_025504915.1 Erythroxylum reticulatum | reverse complement strand
CAAAAAGAAATGCATTTCCTTAGTCTCTCTTTGAGCTCACATATACTGAAATTTTGGGTCCTAATCCTTAATATGGGAATGGGATGTTACACATAATGTTTGTGCATACATTATGAGTTGATAGCACTAGATGATAGTTGCATCTATGATGCAATTGATATGACCAATACCTACCGATTGACCTAAGGTGGCTTGTTGGGTAAACCCAAGGTCCCAAGGTCATTCTTAGTAATGTCAGATATCGACCCAATAGGACACTTTACGATAATTTTTCTTGGATTTGAAGTGAGGGCTATGGATTCTTTGAAACTAGTGGTAGTTTTATGTATGTCATGCAAATCCTTATGATCATACATGTATTTATATTCAAACATTCTTTTTCTCTTCACATTTGGGTTAATTGAATGTCTTCCAGTATGAATTTGCGCTCACTTATAGATTCTAATAAATTAATTGGACCCAATTTTCCTGATTGGATTAGAAATCTAAGAATTGTTCACAAATCTGAGGACCTAGGCTATGTCCTAGATGTTCCACTTCCTGATCCCCTTGCTGCTAATGCTTCAGATAAGGATCAAAGAGCATATCATAAGCATCTCAAAGATAGTGACTTAGCTACCTGCATTATGTTAGCTTCTATATTACCAGAGCTGCAGAAGCAACGTGAGTCTATAGACGATAATACTATAGTGTTTCATCTTAGAGAGCTTTTTAATAAGCAAGCTCGTTCTAAAATGTTTAAGACCTCAAGGCTACTCTTCATGACTAAGATGAATTTGGGGATATTTATAGTATAGTATACACTGAAGATGAATGGTTATATTGAGAAGTTAAACACCTTGGGTTTTGTTATAGACTATGAATTAAGTGTTGACTTAATTTTGGTTGGATTGTCTGATATTTATTCATAGTTTATGTTGAACTATCAGATGAACCAAATCTCCACAACAATCCCTGAGTTGATCAATTTGCTTAGGATAACAAAGCAAGCTATCAAGAAGGATAGCAAGCCAGTGCTAGTGGTGGACTATTCTTCTTCTAGTTTAAGAAAAAAAGAAACTAAAGAAGAAAAGATACAAAAAACCTAAAGGAAATGTAGCCAAAAAGAAACTCAAAGAGACTATGCCAAAATGAACTTGCTTCCATTGTGGCAAGACAGGCCACTGGAAGAGAAATTGTAAAGTCTATTTGTAGTCCTTAAAGAAAAAGCATGCATCAGGCACACCGTCTCCTTCAGGTATGTTTGTCATTGAGGTTAACACTATTTCTAATCATAACAAATAGGTATTAGAAACTGGTTGTGGCTCACACATATGTAATGATATGCAGGGCCTCAACGACAGTAGACAACTCATAAAGGGAGAATTGGACCTATATGTGGGGAAAGGAGCAAGAGTTGCTACATTAGCTGTAGGCACTTATTTTTTTCACTACCTAATGGGCTTATAATTAAAGTAGATGATTATTATTTTGTACCTATTTTGACAAAGAATATATTATTTGTTTCTTATTTAAATAAAGTTGGTTTCCATTTGAATTTCAATAGCAATGGTTGTTCTATTAGTTTGAATGGAGTTCTTTATGGTACTAGTACATTATGCAATGAAATTTACATATTAGATATATTGCATCCAATTATGAATGCCAATGACACGAAAAGACATAAACTAGGTAATTTAAAATCAACTTAGTTATGGCATTGTCATCTTGACCGTATAAATGAGAGACGCATAGCTAAGCTCCACAAAAGTGGTAGTTTATGGTCATTTGATTATGAATCATATGACATGTGTGAATCTTGTTTATTAGGCAAGATGACTACGTTACTGTAAGACCCACAAAAGCACTGGGAGGATATGTAGATGTTACACAAAACAGAACCAAAACATGCCAAAACATACTAAGCATTTCTTACATGCATTTCTAAAAACTCAAGCAAACATATAATACATATCATTAGATGTTGTAAACAAAGCATAACATACATCATATATAATGAACTTATCAAAATATAGGCCTTAAATATAATCCATCCTATAATAAGGTTATTACAAACCATTAAACAAAATACAAATTGTTTCATTTTGTCAGATACAACCCAAAAACTCAAACAAAGCAAAATAAATTCCATTGGCCACTGCGATAGTCCTTATCCCAGTATTTAACCTTCTTATTCGAACCTACACGGAGGCAAAACCACCATGGTAAGCATATAGCCTAGTGGAAGATAACTAAACAAGATATAAACTGGCGACTATTTCTAATAGTCATTTAACATTCATATATACAGATTCAAATCATATCACAACAATCTTTAATCATTCATAAATCGGAGTAATCCAAACATTGTCTCAGAACCAAATATGATTCACTAATCAATACAAAAAAAATTTACATCAGAATAAAACTTATAAATATCATAATAGCATACGATCCTTTCATATCAAAATATGACTTATATCATAATAGGACTTGTTTTATATAAAATTAGAGCTTATCTCTTATAAGAATAGAACTTGCTTTGTATCAAATTAGAGCTTATCTCTTATAAAAAAAGAACTTGTTTTGTATCAGAATAGAACTTGTTTTTATCAAAACTGAATATGTATCATAATACAAAATAAGTTAGATTGCTAATCCTTTTAATAGAAGTGGGTAACGTGACTAAAATAAAAGATACCATGATTGGTATATAAAACAGAAGAGACTTAAGTCTCTGAAACAGAAGACACATAAGCGTCTAAAATCAGCAGACACCTTAGTGTCTGGTTATAGGAGAAGCTGTAGACCGTTCTAGACATTCCTATTTACCCATGACTAGGACTTAATAGTTTTAAAACAAACCATTTCAGAATTTCATGTAAATGATGTAGTGCATAACATATGACCTTCTTCATTTGATCAAACTTAACATGCCTTATAAATACAAACATATTCATTAAAGCGTCAATAAATGTATTGAGTCATCACACATTATGTATATTCACACAATTAGAAAGCACTTCCAATACAATCCTAATTATCAAACTCCTCGGATAATTGATGGTCTAGAATTATCACAATATTAGAATCGTATAATAATGAAATAATGAATAAGTATGAATTCATTTGCTTATGCTCAAATTGAACCCATTCACTCTCACTTGAGCAAACTTATCATACGTTATAAGTATAAGAATTTGTAATAATGCACTAATGAATATATTAGGTAATTACATTTTACATGTACTCACCTAAGTTCCCAATTCTCAAATATACATAACTAGAACATCACTTTTATCATTTAAAACACATTTGCACTCGTAAGTATACTTCTTTCCTTTAACAACTTATAAGTTCCAAAATTAGATACTTTGTTATCTAACAATACGTTCTTTAAGTTATTACTTCAATTAAAAATCCAAATCTTATTCAAACTTTAACTAACTTATTCCACATCAAACTAGGTTCATTTGACACCTTAATTAAGTCCAATTAAACCATTATTAAGTACCTTAACCTTATATAGTCCAACAATTGTCTAAAACCAACATTTTCTTGTTCCTAGGTACGTCCCAAGACTGTGGAAATAAGCCTTACAAATCCTATGATCATGATGGTTCAGTCACCCACAACCTCCAATTTGTTTTCAAAACTTAACTTCTTCACTTCCATTTGACACACCTTCACCAAAGGCCAGCAATTTCACTTTAATTCTATCTTATTCATGCTTAAATACTTCATCAAATTCATTTCTAAACCAATTAAAAAATCATTCATTAAGTAACTTCAAATAATCATCTTCCACACATAAAAACCAATCCAGAATTTATCATACAAGGATCATTTTTCCAACATTCATTTATCATCATGTTAACACATATTTCATGCCAACTCAATTATCATAAAACTTGTAATAATACATGCTATCAAGTTTAGTAATCCTTTACCTAATTACCTTCAAGTTCCTTCTTCAGAGAACTAACCAAACCAACCCTTCATGTAACCAAAACACTTCCAAAATCTAGGTAGGTGTAGGATGATCTTAACACCCAAAAGAAAACAACATAAAGATAACTTGTGGTAGCTTTCTTAATGCAATATCCTGCAAGAATTATAATGAAATTGAGGCAAAATTCAGAGATAAAAGAGGATGCATGGTTTCATTTGAGATGCTTTAATGATGGCTATGGAAACTTCTTGCAAGTTTAGCTCCTAAGTTGTTAGGTGGCATAATCTTGGAGGAGCACATGTCACCAATGCATGTATCACATTTTTCCTCCTTTTAAGCTACCAAATGTCACACACCTATTAGGTCATTTTTCACTTAATCAATATTGCCAAATGTCATTCAATTATACTTCCATTTTTCCCTTATTTACTCATGCCAAATGTCACTAAATGTATAGGCTTAGTCATCCAATTTTCATGTAACAACTTATCTTCCCACTTGAAATTTTCTGTATCCAAACGTATATTTTAATACATCAATTTTCTAATGGTATCAATTAATTCCAATTCATTAAGTAACACCTATTAAAAAAAAATTCAAGTCATATGAAATTCTCAATCATCTCAAAATTTTTAACACCTTTCGTACATGTACTTTCATAAACATGTAACATTCCAACTAGGGTACAATTTAGGGCCTTGTAGTTACCCTTTGAGGGAAAGGGTGAATGAGCGATTGGAGTATTAGACCTAATATATTCAGATGTATGTGGTTCGATGTCCATCTACGCCAGAATTGGTTTTCTTTACAACATTACCTTTATCAATGACTATTTTTAATATGGGCATATGTATCTGATGAGATACAAATATGATGTATTTGAAAAGTTCAAACAATTCATAAATGAAGTAGAAAATTAACTTTGGAAAGGGATCAAGACACTACAATTTGATTGAGGTGGGAATACTTAGACCAAAATTTTTAGATTATCTTAAAGATAATGGGATTTTATCTCAATAGACTTCATATTACACACCACAACACAATGGTTTGACCAAAAAGGGAAATCGAACCTTGTTGGACATTGTATGATCGATGATGGACTTTGCAAATTTACTAAAATCCTTTTGGGGATATGCACTCGAGACAACTATTTATTTGCTAAACAGAGTTCCATAAAAGACAGTTGACGTTACTCCATATGAGATGTGGACTAACAAAAATCCCTATCTTTCTCATTTGAATGTTTGGGGTTGTCCAGATTATGTAAAGCGAGTACAGTTAGATAAGCTTGATGTGAAGTCTAACAAGCATTTGTTCGTAGGATATCCTAAAGAAGCAATGGGATATCAATTTTATCTTATTGAGGAACAAAAAGTGTTTGTTTCAAAGCATGTTGTCTTTTTAGAGAAAGAGTTTCTTTTAAAAGAAGATAATGGGAGCAAAATTGAACTTGAATAAGTTGAAGATGCTCCAACAAACGCAGATCAACTACTTGAACTTAAGACTGTGACTCATACAGATGA
The DNA here is from genome assembly GCA_025504915.1 of Erythroxylum reticulatum. Classification (NCBI taxonomy): domain Eukaryota; kingdom Viridiplantae; phylum Streptophyta; class Magnoliopsida; order Malpighiales; family Erythroxylaceae; genus Erythroxylum; species Erythroxylum reticulatum. The sequence continues at coordinate 7,498 of JANSVA010051575.1, read as the reverse complement.
AGTAACAATTCAACCTTCTTTAACATAAGAAGTTCGTAGGTGACATAGGATATGCTCTATTCTTACGAGATATGGATTTCTCATGAATGAATAGAATGGCTTATTGCTCATAAAAGATAATGAGCATACTACCTACAAAAAGGCTCTAAAGAGTTCAAAGTATAAGAAATGGGTTAGTGCCATGAAAGTAGAAATGGATTCCATGAATGAAAACCAAGTATGGACTTTGGTTGAGACATCCGAAGGAATAAAACCTATAGGGTGTAAGTGTTCAACAACATGGATGGTAATGTGATTACTTATAAAGCAAGTCTTATGGCTAAAGGTTTCCGTCAAAGATAAGGAATTGACTACAACGAGACCTTCAGCCCAGTAGCAATGCTTAAATCCATTAGGATACTCCTAGATATTGTTGCTTACTATAATTATGATATATGGTAAATGGATGCGAAGATTAATCGAGGATGTGTATATGGCACAACTAGAGGGCTTCATCTCCTATAATGATGAAAAGGTATGTAAGCTTCAGAAATCTATCTATGGATTGAAACAAGCATCCAGGATCTGGAATATCTATTTTGATGAGATAATCAAAGAGTTTGATTTCTTACAAAATCCAATGAACCCTATATGTGTAAGAAGGTTAGTGGGAGTGCAATCATATTCCTTATACTATATGTAGATGACATATTATTACTAGGAAACAATGTCTCTATGCTACAATCTATGAGGATTTGGTTGTCCAAATAATTTTCCATGAAAGATCTCGATGAAGCAACTTATATCCTCGAGATAAAGATCTATAAAGATAGATTGAAAAGGTTGCTTAGTCTTTAATAATCAACGTACATAGACTAGATTTTAAAGAGGTTTAGCATAGAGCAGTCCTATGACTCACGGGATAACACTCTCAAAATCTATGTGTCTTAAGACACAAGATGAGAGGATGTGAAATAACATGATCCCATATGCATCTGCAGTGGGATCTACCATGTATACTATGTTATGTACGAGACCCAATATATCATATGCTAAGTGTTACGAGCAGATACCAATCGAATCCTAGTGCGAGTCATTCGGTGGTTGTCAAGAACATCTTGAAGTACTTGCGAAGAACTAAGGATGTTTTGTTTATATATAGAGATGGAAATATAAAAATGAGAGGGAATAGATATGCCAGTTTTCAATATGATAAGGATGATTCCAAATCTCAATCATGTTATATATTCATACTAAATGCTGGGGCGATGAGTTGGAAGAGTTGCAAACAAGAGACGATTGTTGATGCAACAACTGAACTAGAGTACATTATTGCTTCAGACACAACAAAGGAAACATTTTGTATCAAGAAGTTTATTATTGAACTTGGTATCATTCCTAAAAGTGATGGGCCCATACAGTTGTATTATGATGACAATTCAGCTATTGCATAGATGAAGGAACTAAGGTCTCATCAATGGTCCAAGCACATACTCTGCAGATATCATCTAATCAAGGAGATCATTGGTTGAGGTGATATACAGATAGAGAGCATTCCCAATGAGCAGAATATTGTTGATCCATTGACAAAGCCCTTATCACAGAATAGCTTTTATTTTCATGTACTAGCCTATAGTATTAGATACCAAGGATATTAACTTTAGGTCAAGTGGGAGATTTGTTAGAGTAGTGCCCTTAAAGCAATTGTCTTTAGTGTGTTTTGCACAAAGTTATGTATAGACTTTATTTTCAATAATAAGAAAAGGCATATTTCATTAGTGCTCACTATTTATGAATTGATATTGACTTATAAGCATGAAGTCCATAATATACAACATAACATGAAGGAAATCATGTTAAGATCATACTACTGAGATTCTTATTATGTGTAATTATGTCAGTATCTAAATTATCCCTAGTTATAGGATTAATAAGACTAGACATCGTTAATCCGGATAGACTAGCATATATCAAGCTCCTTGATTTGATTAAGAAATGATCTTAGAAACTGTAAACATGAGATGTTTAGAGTTGAGGTGTGTATGTTTACTAGAGGTAGTAAGTACATTAGATGACCTATTCTAATGTAAGTGATAATCTCATCATAGCAATGGTGCAAGAACCTTTAGACTTTAAGTACTCAAGGATATCTTGGATACTGATTTTGTGTTTTGACTCCATTTCTTATTGCCTTGCAGAGGTGACTCAAAATGGTGATTGGGCACAGCTTGAGGTATTTGAAGGTAATTAAGTAGCCAACAAAGGATTCACCACTTCTGTGATAACAGCAGATGATACCCATGGTCTCTTATCGAGGTCATTACTTGGAAATCTCTAGCCAGAGTACATGTGTCATGAAGAATGTCTTCATTGACATATAAAGTAATTATCCCCAAAAGTGGTATCATCTGGGCTAGATTCGTAAAATGGTTTTAGATAGAGATCCATTACTTAGAGAGCAATAGAAACAAATGGATCTTGATGAGATCGAGATATGTCTTGATGAGATCGCGACATCGATATTGTTGAAATAGGTCACTGGTGTTTTTTCCACACCTAGAACCCGGTAGGACCAACCCAGTGATTGGATCACCTCAGCATTTATATATATATATATATACCCTAATGTGACTGGACCACCTCAGCATTTATATATATGTAATTAATATATATATATATATATATAAAAGATATCTATAATGAGCAAGATGAGAGAGGCTTCTTTAAAAGGTGGTGAATTTATTGTCTTTAAGTAATAAAAGAAGAAAAAAACAATAAAAGATAAAAACAAAAAGCTAGTAAGATGATGATAGTCGTTAAAATGGTTAAGCAAGCAATCTTCAAAATTCTCACCTTATTCTCCTCATCTTTGTCATCTTCTTCCTCTTCATTCTCTTTTACAGTTTTGTTCTCCATAGAACAAAGAAGAGAGATATCGCTATTGTCTTTGTTCAAGCCAGGATTGAAGAGTTTGATTCGGTTAGTTTCTCCAATCTCTATATGGATACCATTAAAGATGGTCTAGTTTAGTCATTGTGGTTTGTGACAACCCGATGAGTAGCAGAACGAAGAATGAAGGAGACTACACATAAGGTATATGGTTATTATATGAATGATTGATTTATGTAAATTCCATGAATTACTATATATATATATATATATATATATGAGCATATATGTGAATTGGGAATTTTTAGCTAAGTTTGATGGTATTTCCTTACGTAGGCACATAGATCTTGGACTTTAAGAAAGTCCTGAAATAATTTTTTTATTTTCCACACTGCGTGTATATGATGCACTCATTGGGATTTTCCTATAAGAAAGTAGTTCCCTTTTCTGTGAGTATGGCCCTCCAAAGTAAGACTTGTATCTATGCCCATTAACCTTAAAAGTTTCACCCTTTTCACTTTCTAACTCTAACACTCCATAGAGAAACACTTGACTAACCTTGAATGGGCCACTTCATTTTAGCTTGAGCTTTCTGGGAAATAATCGAAGTTGTGAATTGAATAGAAGCACTAAGTTCCCACTCTTGAATTCCTTTTTCTTAACATGGCCATCATGCCACTTCTTAGCCCTCTCTTTGTACAACTTGGCATTTTCATATGCATCATATCTTAATTCTTCCAATTCATCAAGTTGTAATAATCTATTCTCTCCCACTAGCTTCCAATCCATGTTTAATTTTCTAACTACCTAGTAGGCTCTATACTCCAACTATAATGGTAAATGGCAAGCTTTGCCATATACAGGTCGATATGTTGTTGTGCCTATAGGAGTTTTGAAAGTTTTCCTGTAAGCCCACAACACATCATCTAACTTCAAACCCTAGTGTTTCCTTGACGTGCTCACTACCTTCTCCAAAATCTTTTTCAACTCTATTCACCACCTCTACTTGGCCATTTGTTTACGGATGGTAAAGGGTTGCCACTTTATGATAAACATTATATCTTCTCAAAAGAGCCTAAAAGGGTTTGTTGCAAAAGTGGCTTGCTCTATCACTTACGATAGCTCTAGACACCCTAAATCTAGTGAAGATCTTCTTAATGATTTGTTGCACTATGTTGCCATAATTTGTTGGAGTAGCTATTGCTTCAACCCACCTGGACATATAATTAACTCCAACCAATATATAAGAGTTACCTAGGGAAGATGGGAATGGTCCCATGAAATCCAAGCCCCACATATCAAATATCTTTACCTCCATGATGTTTGAAAGTGGCATCTCATCTCTCTTTTGAAATGTTTCCCACTCATTGGCACCTATCACAGCATAATTCAAAATCTTAGCCATCTTTGAACAAAATTGTCCAATAGAATCCATACTCTAAAATGCGAGAAACCATCTTGTTCGCTCTATAATGTCTGGCATAAACTGAACTATGACACTGGAATCAAAACTTTAGGCATTTCATCTTCAAGGACACACATGTAAATAAAACTATCAACATATATTTTATATACTATAGGTTCATCCTAAATATATCGAGAACATTGAAATAAGAACTACTTTTTTTGTTGATGCGAGAGATTAGGAGGAAGAATACCACCTAAGAGATAATTGGCAATATCTATAAATTAAAGAAGAAAAGGATTTCATTAAAGCCTTGTTAGGAAAAATGCTTTTCAATGTCCTCTTCTTCTTCATTTTTTTCCCCTTCAAACCTTGACAGGTGATCTGCCACAACAAATTTTTTCTCTTTTCTTATCCTTAATCTCAATGTTGAATTTTTGAAGCATAAGCACCCATCAGATAAGCCTATCGTTGGCATCCTTCGTTGTAAAAAGATAACGCAATACCGTATGATCTGTAAAAATAATAACTTGTGAGCCTAAAAGCTAAGAACAAAAATTTTCTCATGCATATACCACTGCAAGCAACTCCTTCTCAATGGTGGTGTAGTACAGTTGTGCTCCTATCAAGGTCTTGCTGGCATAGTAAATTACATGTAACTTCTTCTCCTTCCACTATTTGAGTACATAATCAATAGCATGGTCACTTGCATCACACATGATCTCGAAAGGAAGTGACTAATCTGGTGTCATCAAAGTAGGTGTTGTTGTAAGTTCTGTCTTTAACCTATTAAACATCATCAAACATAAAAGGTACATCGTTAATCAACAAGTTAGTTAATGGTATAGCAATAAGAGAAAAAATCCTTAGTGAACCATCTATAAAATTCTACATAATGAAGGAATGCTTGGATGCCCTTAATGTTGGTAAGAGGTGGAAGTTTTTCAATCACTTCAGTCATAGCTTAATCTACCTCAATCCCCTGCATGATATCTTATGGTGTAAAACTTGACAAATGTGAATTACATTGTGTTTTAAGGCTTAGTTTGATATGTATTTAATGATTAATTTAATCATTTTAATATGTGTTTAGCTTAGAAATGTGTTAGTTTGTTAATTATTTATGTTTCAAGTGTTTTATGGGTTAGTATAATTATTATGTTTTTAAGGTACCTTGATATATTTTGTTAGGTGCCGTTTTCGAAACCCAACTTTTGCTCAGATAAAATAAATGTTGGGCACTGTTTCTGGAACCTAACTCGTGCGAAATCATAATCACTAAACTTATTCCAATGAAGTTTCCTTAACCATCATCGAATCCTCTTCCTTCTTTGATACCATAGCTGTTGAACCCTGATTTTAGAGCCCAAAGATTTAGATATATAAACTGTTAACTTATGCTTGATACCATGCATGGTTATTCCCATTTAACTCTCATTAGTCATCTTCGATTCATCCTCATTTCTAATACTGTAGTATCGGGCCCTATCTTCCAAATCTTTCTTATACTTAAGTAAACATTCTATGCTCAACTTCCATCCATATATTGAACATCTTAGAGGCTAGGTTAAAATTCTATTCCTTCAGATCATTTGATAGCTCTATGTCTCTAGTTTATCTAGACATAGGATTCACCTCATTTGGAGGTTGGAAAACGAAGTTATGACTGAAAGAATCAAATAGGATTTTGACCTCAATCATATTGCACCTATCTTGGGACAAAAGGCATAACTTGCCCTACGGTTTTTAGATCAAGATCATTCTAGGAGGGTTCAAAAGAGGACTTCAAGATCTGCAACTTTCATACAGACATTGAAGACAAATTCTATCTTCTGAAGGGGTCAAAAATGGAGCAGATGATAGCATCAAATGAATAGTGTACAGAAGAAAAAGTTTAGATCACATAAGTAGAAAGCAAACGAAACAAGAAGGCAGACAAAGCAAAAAGTAGACAAAGCAGAAAGCAGACAAAACAAGAAGGTAGACGAAGTAAAAAGCAAACGAAACAGAAAGTAGAAGAAATAGGAAGGCAGACGAAGCAAAAAGCAAACTAAGCAGAAAGCAGACGAAACAAGAAGGGCAGACGAAGCAAAAAGGGCAGATGAAGCCAAAGAGCAGAAGAAACAAAAGATAGATGAATAAGAAAGCAGACGAAGTTGAAAGAAGATAAAGCGAAAAGCAGACAAACCAAAGCAGACGAAGCAAAGTCTTAAGACGAAACAAAGAAAATGAAACAAAGTCTTAAGACGAAACAAAGCAGACGAAACAAAGTCTTAAGATCAAGTGGGGTCAACTTAAGACAAAGCAAAGTCAACTTAAGACAATACAACTCTTAAGACGATATGTTTTTACAGATGATACAACTTTATAGATGATATGACGTCATCACAGACGATACATCTTTACAGATGATATATCTTTGTAGACGATGTATCTCTTAACACGAACGACATCATCACAGACGATATGACGTCTTCATAGTCGATACATCTTTACAAACGATGAATCTCTTAAGACGAATGATGTCATTACAAACGATATGACATCATCATAAATGATACGTCTTTACAGACGATGCATCTTTTAAGATGAATGACATCATCACAAATGATGTGACGTCATCACATACGATACATCTTTATAGACGATGCATCTTTATAGACAATGCATCCTTACAAACAAAATGACGTCATCACAGATGATGTGGCGTCATCACAGATGATGCATCTTTACAGACAATACATCTTTATACTCTTAAGCATTTCCTTTTCTAAAGACCATAACTTTCGATCCAAAGGTCCAAAAATTCCATACTATATGCCGTTGGAAAGATAAAAGAAAGACTTACAAAATAGAAGACAATTTGGTCTAGTTTTTCCTAGATCAATCTAAATTTCTCCCTTAAGTCATAATACAAATTTGACCCTATAGAAGGCTTGTAATTTTGCACTATGCAACCTTGGAATGTTCTGAACACAACCATTCATCTACCCATTTGACTTTATGAAACTCTCAAATCTTAACTCATTTGTCTCATCACATCCAACTACATTTGATTGATCATAATCCCTTTCTTTCCTTTCCATAAATCTCACTTAGGCGTATGTATGTATATATATATATATCCACAATTTATGCTCAAAAATCCTCTGTTCAAGTTGATAATCATCTCAATATCATCCATACACAATTCATATTTCCTTAACCTCAAAAGAATAAAGTTTT
>JANSVA010051564.1:0-12957 GCA_025504915.1 Erythroxylum reticulatum | reverse complement strand
CGCGTGATCACTTGAGGTCCTACGGGACGCAAAACACGGGCTACCCTGGGCGATCCCTCGTGTAGGGGGCCCACATTCACACCCTTTTTCCATCATCCTATCAGCCAGTAAAGCCGAAATGATTCTTGGTGATGATGTCTTCCAGTCCCCTTTGAAAATCACCTTCCTACAGTTGCCCAGATCAAATTCCACCTCCTTAAGTCCACAGTCCAACTTCACATGATATTTCACCTTAGCATCCATTCCTAGTATAACATCTAAACCTTTTAGTTTTAGAGGTAGGAGGTCCACTACCAGTATAGCACCCTCAATATAGAGTTCACAACCCCTTTAAACTTGACTGATTACCACATTCCTCCCTAGAGGTGTACTAAGAAGCAAAGGACTATTCAAAGGCACTGAATTCACACCATGTAAAATCATACTTACAAAAATAAATGAATGTGTAGAGCCAGAATCAATCAAAACATATACTTCAAAATTAAGTAACTAAGCCATACTTGTGACAACTTTAGGTGTGGCTGTAACTCCCTCTCTGGTCATAGCAAATACCTTAGCTTGTGCTTGACCCCTTGGCCTCCCTAGAGGAATAGTCTTCTTTGTAGCTCCAGAACTGCCCACCTCTAATATTGGTATGGTTACCATTTGTTCTACTCTCTTTGGGGCTTATAACTGGAACCCTTCTTACCTTATTACTTGGGGACAGTCTCTGATTAGGTGTCCCTTCTCTCCTCATTGGAAACATGCTCCAAGTAACTTGAAACACTCTCCCCTGTGAAGCTTCCCGCAATGCTCACATTGGGGATTCATATTCCTGCTCCTCTCCACTTTGTTGTTGCCCCATGCAGTAGAGACTTGTATTGAAACTGTCCTTGGTTGCTTATTCCTAGTAGAGGTACTACTCCCTACCTCACTTTGAGTGTGGAAGTTCTTCCTACCCTTCTCAGGAATCAGAGCACTCACCCCTTTTTTGGAAATATGCTCCCTATTCTTTCTCTTCCTGCTCACTTCATTTATGATATTCTCCAGCTTCTCAGCCTGGAGTGCAACATCTACCAACTGTTGGTAGTCACAGAAATTGTGGATCAACACATTCTCCTTGATCCCCAAATGAAGACCTCCTTTAAAATTACGGCACTTATCCTCCACATTAGCAACAATGTTGACTGCATACCGTGATAGATGGGTGAACTTCAGCTTATATTCACTCACACTTATGCCCCTTTGTGTGAGATTTAGGAACTCCCTAGCTTTCTTTTGGATATAGATCTTCGAGAAGTATTTCCTGTTAAAAGTTTCCAAAAAGTTTTTCTATGATAACACTAGAGGCCTATCCTGACTATAGGGCACTGATTTCCACCAATGAAGTGCATCCCCTTGCTACAAGCTAACTGCATAATCCAACTTCTCTTCATCGGAGCACTTCATCTAAATCAGAACCCTCTGGTCCTCTTTAACTAGGCTTTAGCCTCCTCTAGATTCATAATTCTGTTAAAATCTATAGTTCCATAATTACAGAGCTTGTCATACTGTCCTTCTATCTACTAAAGCATGCATCAGAACTTATAGCCCTTAGCCCATGGCATATGAGAAAGCCTGAGTAAAGGCTTGAAAGAAACGTGGATCTATGGGATTTGCTTGAGAGCGAGATCGAGATCGAGTCATAGCTCCTCGAGTTCTCCTTCAAGGTGGCATTTTCACTCCTTGAATATAAAACCATTGAAAACTCTTAGTTCATGCAAAACAAATTTTCAAAGTATTCAAAATAGTTCAAATCATATAAACAATTTCAAATCATATGAAACCATTTAAAAAAATGTAAGTAGTTCATTTAAAACCATAAATGTACATTTCATGTATTAACCTACCCATTTCGTGCCTAGGATACCCCTAAACCTAGTCTTACACCTAGACCTCAACGTAGGGCCTTTGATACCATAAGTGTTGGACACCCCACCCTTGTGAGTCACAGGCCCGATGTCCTAAGTGACATCTGAACGCGTATCCGATAAAGGTGGCGTGCCCACACCAAGACAAACCTCAAAACAACTCACTTCTCCTATTTTCGAATAGATTTTGGAAAACCTAAAATTAGAATTTCAATTTGACTTGTTTAGAACATTTGCAGGTCTATGTCTCTAGTTCATTTAGAGATAAGATCATCTCATTTGGAGATCCCATAACAATGTTATGGCTGAAAGAATTAAACAACATTTTAACCTCAATCATATTGCACCTGTATTGGAAAAATTATCATAACTGTCATTAGAGATATCAAATTAAGATCATATTAGGACATTTTGAAAGAAGACTTCAATATCTACAAATTTTATGAAGACCACCAATAGATTCTATCGTATGAAGGGTCAAAAATGGAGCAGACAATAGGATCAGATGAAACCAAACGAAAAAGCAGAAGAAGTGAAAAAGCAAGCAAATTGGAAAATTTGCCAAAACTTTCTTTACAGTTATTAAATTAAGGTTTTCTTTGGATAGTTTGAAAGAGAAATTCAATATATACAAATTTTATGCAGACCTTGAAGACAAATTCTATCATTTGAAGGGTAAAAAATGTAGCAGACGATAGGATCAGACAAAACCAAACGAAAAAGTAGACGAAGTGAAAAAGCAGGTAAATTGGTAAAATTGCCATAACTTTCCCTACAGATATTGGATTAAGGTGCCCTTTTGATATTTTGAAATAGGAATTTAATATCTACAACTTTTATGAAGACTTTGAAGACAAATTATATCATCTGAAGGGTTAAAAATGGAGCAGATGATAGTGCACAGAAGGAGAAGTTTTGGTCAACAACAAAAGAAACAGAAAGTCAACTATAGAAGATATGACGTCATCACAGACGATATGATGTCATCATAGACGATACATCTTTACAGACGATATGACATCATCACAGGCGATACATCTTTACAGACGATATGAATCCATCACAGACGATACGATGCCATCACAGACATTATGACATCATCACAGACGATACATCTTTACAGATGATATGACGTCATCACAGACGATACTATCTATACTCTTGAGCATCTCCCCTTATGAGGACCATAACTATCGACTCTGATGATCAAAAATTTCATACTATACACCGTTGGAAAGATAGAAAGATGATCTATAACTTTCTAAAAGGAATACAAATTTTTCCCTTACGAAAACTTAAAAAATGCAACCATATTCCATTTGCATTGAAAGATAAAAGTTTTACAAAGCTTTAGTGGGCATTTCAAGTTGTAAATGCATTAATATCTCAAAATCTCAAAATACAAAAGATACATGAACCATGATTTGCTCAAAATGCAACTAAAGCCTTGCTTTACAATATTTGCTTCAAATACAAAATAAACAAAGATCGAAGTAATGCCTTGACCTTTGACTACTCGACATCTTACTCATCACCTAGATATGGGGGAGGAGAATGCGGGGTGAGGTTAAAGCCTGTGGGTAACAATTTTATAATCGGTAACAAGCAAAATCATTTATAAAATCACTTCCATTGCAAAATTTACATTTATGTAAACTATGTATGCATCACTCTTTTCAACTTATCATGAGCACATAAGCATATCAAAATAGTTTAGGTGGATCCAAAACAGAACGTACTATACATTTATACATAATAATGTTGCATAGCTGTGAACTTATGGGAGTCCATGAAGGAACTCCAGGTCACTAGCGGGCAGACAGAGAAGCCTTTTGTCAAAGTGTTCTTGACTTAGCTTAGGGGACCACTACAAACCCACATAACATTTAATCCAAAACTTGTAAAGCATATTGCACAAAAGGCACATTTCAGAAACTTAATTTCTTAAGCTTGATATCCTTTCAAAAATCATTTTCATATATATATAAAATTCATATGCAAAATATGCAACACATTCTCAAAACATCCAAAGAGTAATAAATGCACATTTTTGAAGTAGTTGGAATCATTTATTTCCATTTCTTAAAAGAGACATTAATGGATCATTACTTAATTATAAAAAAGTAACCCACCTTTAATTCCTTAATTAATAAAATGGCTTAAGGGTGTTTTTCCTCTTGCTCCTTTTTTCCTCTCTCTATCCCCTTCTCGACTTCCTTCATAAATGACAAAATTCCCATTCAATAGGAAATTTAATTTAAGAACCCATAAAGCACATTCACTAAAATTGACTCTAGATTGCTTAAGCCCATGCATTTTTTAAACTTCATGAACCAAATCCCTTCAATATATCCAAAGTATAAAAATCAACCTTACCTTGAATCTTCACCAATTTATGAGATTATTGGCTCTAAAGAAAGCTCTTCCCTTCCTCTTTCTTTTTCCATTCTTGAGTAACCTCAAACTCTCTCTTTAAGACTACGAAAAGATGAAACCTAGCTCAAAAATTCATTCTTTTCTCAACTTCACCGAAACCCCTCTTTCTCACTTTTTCATTTTCGTATATCACTTCTTCTTTCATCTACTCCACGCTTTTCTTCTTCTCAAGTGCAAAACAACACGCTTCCTTTCCTATTTTACCCTTAATGAATGAGAAAAGTCCACTTTTCCCTTCCTTTAATGCCTTAGTGCTTTTAACCTTAAGTAAACTACCCAAAATACCCCTTTATGCATTTATTTACCACCTTTACTTCAACTAACCCATGAAATAAATTCCACTATCATAGACATAATAAATAAAAAAATTAACTCCCTAAAAATTCACTTATCCAAACGTCATAATTATCTATATCATTCTTAACTAAAAAAAAACATTCGGGGGCCAACACCCTTTCTTTATCCTTGTTTTTTGAAAACTCTCAATAGAATTTCACCTTCATGGCATCTACATTAATACAGAAACGTTGAGAATTTTCCCAAATAATTTTTACCATGTTGCTTTTCTTTAAGAGCAAAAGTTAATGCAATGACTAGGGAGTACAGAAGTTAGAGTGGATCCAATCTCTCCATAATAAAATTTAATAACTAGCATGTATGTCAATAATAAAGAAAGTGGTCAATAAAGAATTTTCCCTACCATGATATTCTTAGGGAGAATTTCGCATGTACTGGTAGTCTCACCAATAAAGACGGTAATATATAGCTTAATTGGGATAAAGTGTTCATCATATTTGCCCAAAACTTCCGTCATTTTGGTTAGCATAATATTTACTGTCTCGCTATTATCAAACAAAACTATTGAAGTTGGTCCACAATTAATTTGTGATTTAAGTATAATGGTCTTATATGTTAAGTAATAGTGTCAGCTGGCATTTCTAGCACTACCTTCTCTAGAATTCCTAATCCTATAGCCAATATAGATACTTTGCATTCACTTTTCTTAGGCAAGAATTCCACCTTCATTTTAGGATTTTTTCCAAAAGAGGCATGAAGCTTTATGTAATAAATAATGCATGGAAACTAAATGAAAATTTCTTCAACAATGTCAAATTCATCAAAATATTTTTCTTAACTTATAGACTGGGCTGACTTCCTTTGACATATAGGATTGACTTTTTTTTAATCTTGCTTCACCCTTCATTGGCAACTTCTACACATTCTTTCTTATTATTTGTGTTCAAAGTAATTTCCTCAGAAGGAGTAAGTCTTATGAAGGGTGACTTCCTTAGGATTCATTTCTCCGATTGTAATGTCTTGCTTCTTTTGAAACCAATGGTAGCTTTTTTTATTGTCGTGTCCTTTTTTAAGTTCTTATGAATGATATCAAATTCTTGGGAAGCCTCACTATTCTCCATGAATAGGATGGTGGTAACCAAGGTGGTACTGCAAATCGAGGCTGTCGATACTAAAAACTAGAATTTAAGTATTAGATCTTCATTTAAAGATTTGAGTGAACTCTACTTTTGTGGTTTTATCCTACAATCTCTACTTTTTGTTGGATTATAGGAATATGCTGATTTTTAGTCTTAGCATTTGTATACAAACTATAGCTAGGAATAAAAGCATTAATACCTAAGTTCTTATCAGATGTCAATTGATCATCCATAATCTTCAAATTCCTCTTGACATCTAATAAAATACGTAGAAGGAACTTAATAGCATTAATACTGAGAAACAATAGGAATAGATCTTCATCTATTTATATAGTTTGATTAGCTTCTTCGAATAATATGATTCCCTCGTTGATTAAATCTTTAATTACATTCTCGAATCCCTAGATGAATTTGTTAGGTCACTCCATGTATCATGATACTTATAGTAGTCCTTTCCTCTTATATCTTCTTTAATGGGAATTTTATGCTCTAATTGTAAAGTAATTAATTTTTTATAACAAAAAATTAAAGATTTCCTCTATTTTAAAGGTGTTGAAAGTGCATAGAATCTAATTAATTTTTTCTTGTACTTTCTTTTTGACTTCAAGATATTTCCTCTTTAGAGAGGGGAAAACACAAGATTAAGGGATATTAACTTTATGAACTATCGATTTATGTGAATTTGATTTTTAAAATAAATAATAAATGAGCTGTTTCTTTAATGTCCTTCTTTGATAAGAAACTCTTTGTATTCAAACACTATTTCTATCAATTCATAGAAATTATAAAATTCCATACCTTGGAAAAAAATTTTAAGTTCAATATTGAGGCCCCTTTGAACTAATCTCACATACTCTTTTTGAACTAATCTCACATACTCAGTCTCTGAAAGTGTAATCTGATATTGACTTCTTATCTTCTTGAATCAAATGATGAATATGTTTGCATCCTCACCACTTTTTTTAGTAACTCTAGATAATTTAGCTATACTAAACTAAATTTCATTTCAAAAAAATTGATTATAGAACAATATCTCCATTTTGTCCCATGAAAGGACAAATTTCTTAGTCAAAAAAGTATATAAGAGAAAGTTGCACCGGTTAATGAATTTGAAAATGGTTTAAGCTTAAAATTATTAAAATTTTTGTAATTACCCAATTCATCATATTAAATGGTGAATCTAGTAGTATGCTCAATGGTTGATTAGCCATCTTGACTAGAAAATAAAATAAACTCAAGAATTCAACAGCAACGAGTATAAGAATTTTCATAGTCAATATGCTTTAGATAAGGCTCATAGAATTTTAGGTAAGCAAATTGCCTCAAATTGGCCCACACAAATTTTGAACAGCTTCTCCAATAGCTTCTATATTAAGTTGTGGTCTCAATTATAAAGGAGCAATAATAGGATTACAGTTGACAACTATAAAGTTGCCCTTTAAGATGTAGTTTGGGCTTTTAGTTTCAACTTCAAAACCAAATCCTTATCTATCAGGAGTATGCAGCCTAATAACTTTTTGTTCATTTCTCGGAATGAGTATAGGTGTAGTAAGAACGTCCTATTTTTTATGAGGATGAATGTTTCTTTCATCTATCGAAAAAGAAGCTAGGGGTGACTACATTCACTAACTTCTATCACATTTAGTGTAGGATGCCTCCTAAGCCTTTTAAATAGCTACTTTGCTAAAGAAGTATAATTTTTTCTATTGATCTGAATCAAAATTTTGACTAGTTCAACTATATAGTTAACTTAAAATTTAATTTTGGCGACTGATTGTGACGATTTTGAATTCTCTCCAATTGGAGACTTAGTTGAAGGTGATGTTGCCTTTTCAAGATTCTCAAACATTTGGGATACTAAGGTTTCATTCCCTAATAGAATATAGAATTCTTCCTCTAGGGTTGGAGGCATAACAATTTCTGTTTTATTCTTTGTACATGACATGGTTGTCCTACCAGGATAAATTATTGGTCACTTATAAGATTAACCTAGAATTTGAGTGCGCCAAAAAAGAAATACTATAGAATTTATACCTGACTTATGTTGATAGTATATGTGAGCTTTGGAAAATTTAGAAAATAAAATTCTAAAGTTACCAAAATGCTAAAACATGTTGAAATAAGAATTGAACAAATGAGATTATTTTATTTAGGGAAAAAGTTTAAGATAAAAAGAAAATTTCAGATCATAAAAGGAATGGGTGCAATGCAAATTAAATTTGAAATAACATTAAGGGGATTTTATTGGAGTAGTATGATTGTCTGTTTATATATGTTTTTGTGTGTCCTCCTGTTATGATGATAGTGAATATATATAATCCTCTCAACCCTAACTGCCTTAATTAGTTTTGCTCAACTTCTACCTTATTTCTCATCATGAATACGTTCTAGTTAACTGCCTATCACATTTTATTATCTAACATTTATTCCTAAAATAGATTCTCTTATAATTTCCAAACTTTCACTTTTTCTTTATTGTGTCCACTAACTTCCCATTGCACATTTAATGTTTATATTTCCTACATTTTGGATTCCTTTTTACCAATTCCTAAATCCATAAATTCTCTAGCTAAATAATTTTAAGGACTGCTAGTATTTAGGCCTTTTCACTTTTGGGCCAAATGGACTAAATTCTTTTTATGTTATCAACAATTAAGCTTTAAATAAAGAAATAATGAATAATTAACTTATGCAACCTACCACTATCAATATCCCCACACTTAAACTTTTACTTGTCCTCAAGAAACAGAAGAATAGGCAAAAACAAAAACACATCAAACACAATTAACAAAACACACACGTATGCAATAATGGGTCAATGACATTAAACTTCACGAAACAATTTAACTACAATCATAATCCCTCAAGTTTTTCTAACTTATTAACTTATAAGATCAGTGTTTAAGTACTTTGGACCAAATATACTTGCTAATCAAGACCTTAATGTCAAACTTGTTCACTCTTATCACTTACACACACACATTGATAATTATTCGGTTAATCAAAATTACAACTTTCCTTAAATAGCTTTTTATGAAATAATTGTAAATTTGTGAGCCAATAGTTCAAAGGAAAAGATTAAGTTTGTTGGATCACCAAATGCCTTTTAGTCCTTTTTTTTCTTTTCATTAATAAGCGTTAAGTTCCCTTAAAAAATTTGGTATCATCCAAATAAAGGAATGTCATCTCCTTCACCATCTTCTCGATTTTAGGGCTCCCACTTTCATTCTTTTATTTGAAAAAAGAAGAAGAAGAAGAAGACAATTTGTTATATCTACCAACAAAAAAAAATAACACCACCATCATTTTATTCCATAATTTGTCTTCCTTTTTCAATCTTCAGATGTTGGCCATATTGTCACATTCTTACTCCAACAAGCTCTAGAAATCCTCAGTTAGCAATCAAATTAGTGGGTTTTGTAAACAAAATTTTTCTTCTTTATCGAGGTTATAAATTTTCCTATTGTTAATATATTACTCACAACTAAGCCAAGTGCATCATTTGTTAACAAATAATATAATAGTGAGTAGGAGCCAATCCCTTAAAAAAGTGATGTAGATTAGAAAACCTAAAATTACTATCTAGTATAAACTAAAATAAAAAATTAATTTTCATGAAATTTGATTAATAAATTATAAACCAAACAAAAACCTAAATAAGTAGCCAAAAGAATCAATAACAAGGCAAATTACTAGGAAAAAGTTAAATCAAATATAAATATTTAGACAAGTATTTTCCTTAGCGTTATTTAAAATTTTTGGAATTGATTAACCTAGAATGAATATATTTAACTAAACTAACAGGATCTCTAATAGACTAAAATGTACTCTCTAGAGCTACAACTATCTACTCTTTGGTTGGTTAACTCATATCTCTAACATTGCTAACACCCCATTGAGTGTACTAATATTTGTGAAATCTCTTGAAAGGTTTCACTATAACACCAGAAAGATCACGTAGTCTCTTTCAAAGACCTCATTTAACCATTATGACCTAAGTTGTGGTTTAGTCACAAGTAGGCTCTCTCAAGGCTTCCATAAGTTAATTAAAATCATATCTAATCACTAGCATCACTAAATCATGCATTAGGATTAATAAGATGCAATTTAAAGAAATATATCTCATCCATATATTAAAACAAATCAGTTGATGCAAAAAAAAAGATATATTTTTTCCTATCTAAATATAGAAAATATTTAGTCACTAATCATAGTCATAATAACAAATGCAATTGAAAAAATAAAGACAATATGATAGACATAAATCTAGATGATGATCCTAATTCTATCAATTGATTGATCTAATAATATGATGTTTAGATCTTAATTCTTTGATGTAGATAGCTTTGGAACTAACCACCTAGGATTCCCAAACCTCTTGATGTCTAACCTTTGATCCTTTTATAACTATATATTGATTATTTGAAGTAAATAGCCTTAGAATTGACCTCCTAATTGTAAACCTCTTGACGGCTAACTCTAATGTTCAAAAAGAAAAAGACTTGTATAAGATATATAGTCTCAAAAAAATTCCAAAAATTAGGGTTTTATGCTTTATATATTTTTTCATACATTTGATCACATTTTCCCTCTTAAATAATTTCATCTCAAGGTTAATTTATCATAATTACATTAAAAATAAAAAATTAAGTAAAACAAGATTATTTTGTTAGAGTAGTACTTTAAAGGCAATCAGCTTTAACACTTTTTTACAAACTTTATTTTGATTAATAAAGGAAAAGACAATTTTTCTTTAATTTGATGTTTGTTTATTTATGAATTGATTTCGATCTTAAATCGAATTAATGAAGTCCATATTCAAAACATAACATAAAGGAAATCATGATGAGATTATGATAATAAGATTCCTATCATGTGCAATTATGTTAGTATCTAAATTATCCCTAGTCATAAGATTAATAAGATAGGACATTATTATTCTAGATAGACTAGCATGTGTTATATTCATTGATTTGATCAAACAGTGGATCTCACAAATTGTAAGTATGAGATGTTTAAAGATAACATGTGGATGTTTACTAAGAGTTGTAAGTACATTGGATGACCCACTATAAGATTATCATATGGATAACCTATTAAATGTCAATGATTAATCTCATCATAGTAATAGTGCAAATATCCTTAGACTTGAGGTACTCAAGGATATCTTGGATACTGATCCTGTTTTTGACATCATTCCTTGTTGCCTCAAGAGGAGATCGCTCATAAGGTGATGATTGGGTACATCTATTGGTATTCCAAGGTAATTAGGTAGCCCATAAAGGATTCACCACTCCTGATAGAAGGAGATGATACCCACGACCTCTTGTCAGGGTCATTACTCAAGAGTCTCTAACCAGAGCAATTATGTGTCATAAATAATGTCTTCAATGTCACATAGAGGAATGAGATCCTAAGACAAGAACTAACATCATTTGGATTAGATATGACATACTCAGTCTAGTGGGATTTGACATATAGCCCATATTCCGAACCAAGTGGGATATAGTATGGTGAAAGGACGAATTGCACGGTAATTGTCTATAGAAAGGTTCGTAAGTCGGATAATTATCTATCAAAGAGTTCGTATGTTAATCCACTTATATTATGATAAATTGGCATCATGAAACTCTTCATAATGTGATTGAATTAATAGTTAATTCAAGTGGCATGAAACCATCCAGGATTTGCTCGAATTAAGAGTTAATTCAAGGGCCAAAAATAACTGAGAACCTAAGGATCACACGTATAAAAGATCGGATGAAAAAAAAAAGTGTGTATCGCTATTTTGAAGTAGGCCACAATCTTGGCTCATAGGCCACAATCGTGACCGAAGGTAAGGTTATCAATTAAGTAGGCCCCGATTATGGCTCATAGGCCACGACCGTGATCGAAGGCTTGATAAATGTACGTAATTGAGTTCTTCACTTATGTACAAGAGGGATAACTAGTCACAAACACATTCAAAAGAGATAATAAGGTGTCTAGAAGAGTTCTAGAGTTAGAGAGAAGTGTCTTGAGTCTTGTTCATGAAATTTATCCAATTGTTGCATGAATCAAAGTGCATGCAACATAGTATTGATCTTGCTCTCCATTAGAGCATCTACTTGAACTCATATAGCTTGGTGCTCTAACTACCCTGACCTATTATTCCTTCTTCATATTTGCATGTTCTTGGGTGATCAAAGAAGTGTTTGGTGTTTACAATAACCTAAAAAAGAAGAAGAATCAAGAAAGGAGGATAATCAAAAGGTAAATGTACTATTATACCATGTTTATATAATTTGTTTATGCATGCATTTGAGATTTTGGCTTTTAGGGAGGTCATGGGGTTAGAATTTAGATTCTGAAATTTCCATTGCTTTATCGTGCATTTGATGTAGGAATCCGTGTCTCCCCCCAAAAATGGTATTAGAGCAGGGTCATGCATGTATTAGATGATGTATTGAATATGCGCAAAGTGTTTGTTGGGTTGTAATTGACATGCATGTTGATTTGGAAAATTTTGTATAAATTGTAGTTTTTTTTTCTGATTTTCTTTCACAATAATGTTTATAAGGTGTTATATCATGTTTTTGTTAAAGGAAATTACAATTGAACATCATTTTCCATTTTATTTAAAATTAATATCCAGTATGTTCATATGTTGGTTTCTGGAAATTTCTAGAAAACTGAATGCATATGCTGATTTTGAAATTTTCGCAATAATTTTGTAAATTTTTTTTATGATTTTCTTTCAGAGAAAGGTTTATAAGGTGTTATATCATGTTTCTGTCAAAGGAAAATGCAATTTAATTTCATTTTCCATTTTATTACGAATTTAGTTTCAGCCTGATGCATGTATGAAGTTCTGGGAAATTTTGGAAATGTAATGAACATGCATTCTTGTAAATTCTATATTAAATTTTATAAAAATTGTTTTTATGAATTTTCTGCATGGAAATGAAATATAAGATGTTTCCACTTGTATAAGATGCATGAAACTTATTGTTAATGTAGCACCTCACTCTAACAAGACCCAAACCTGACATCGATGGGTGATGTCTGAGTTCGTGCCCCGCGAGGGTAGCATGCTAGGACACTCAATCATTCAAAAACCCGGTATAAACTTTCTTTTTTAAACCACAATCAAATATATTATGCGGAAGTCAATCATCACATAGGGCCCACTTTCATTCATAAACAATTTCAATCAA
>JANSVA010051458.1:0-12965 GCA_025504915.1 Erythroxylum reticulatum | reverse complement strand
AGACACAGAGGTTCCTAAGCGTACAAGATCTAATACAGTTAAGTGAATCCACTAGAGTGAGACGACCTACTATCCCATTTGATTACATAGTCTATTAGGTATACAGGACTATGCTATTAGACATGTTACAGATCTGGTTACTTTTACCGAAGTTGTTTCTAGACCCAATGCAGATGTGTGGTAGGGTGCGATAAATGACGAGATGTAAGCCATAAAGTATAGTAGGTTTGGGAGATAGTTGATTTGCATCAGCACTGCAAACTCATCAGTTATAAATGAAGTTTTAAGACCTAAAGGATTTTAGTATAGGGCTCAACGGTTTATAGGTTTGCTCAGTTGCCTAATGGTTCACTTAGAGAAAAATGTTGACTTTATGTTACCTTTTCTCTCGTATCCTTGCAGGATACATTTTGAGTTATTAAGGCAATTGTACCTTATGATAATATAGAGTTACATCATATAGTTGTCAAAACTGCTTTCCTGATTAAAGACCTTAATTTATGAAGTGGTCTATATGGTACAACTTGAAAGATTTCAAGTTCCAGATAGAACTTACATAGTTGTGAGTTATGTAGATCAATATATGGCTTACATCAAACCTTCCGAAAGTGATACCTTACATTTGATGAGGTTGTACTGTTTCAGCTTCATAGAAAATAAAGTTAAAAGATGCTTGTACTATAAGGTCAAGGGGACCAAAGTTATCTTCTTATTACTACCTATGGATGATATATTGCTCACGTCAAATTACTTGAACATATTGTATAAAGTTAGGAAACTTTTGGTCAAAAACTTTGACATAAAGGAGCTTGGTGTAACATCTTCTATACTAAGTATTCAAATTCAACGAGACAGATCTTAACACTCATCAGACCTCTCATAGAATGCAGTCTAGCGAGTGTTGAGATACTAAAGGTAAATAAAGATTATATGTTGACATATAGGACAGTTAACAAACTAAACCTCGTAGGGAATTCAAATTCAGATTTTAGTTATGTATCTGGATGATCAAAAGTCCACTCAAGATTATAGTTTTAAGTTTGCAAATGGTACAATTTCGTGGAAGTGTGTCAAGTAGACACGAGTAACTTTCTCGACTATGCACATAGAGTGCATGTTATGGGGCTACTTTACAGACAATTTTTCTGAGTTGTCTATGGTTGATTCAATAGCTAGACCCATTTGGTTGTATTGTGGCAATCTTCTTGTTTTGTTGTTTAATAACAACAAATAATATCAAAGGGTTTTAGCATTTAAAGATCAATTATTTGGTCATAAAGGTGTTGATACAAAAGGTGACATTAAGGTTTGGAGCATTTAAAGATTGAGAAACTATAAGTTGATCCTTTAACTAAAGGACTTCACCCACTTATGTTTGTGACACAAGTATATAGTATGGGTGTTTTGACATCCTTAGACATTGTTATTAGTGGATCGTTATGTTTTCTCCATGTACATTTGTACATTTTGATGTATTATGATAGTATGATGGTTCATCAATAGAGATGATCATCGTTTATCCTTAGTAATACGTGTTATCATACATTGTCATAATATTTATGAAAGTCTTAAGATTTGTGCCGATCTTAAGCAGTGAAGGTCATTAGGCATACATACAAATTGACCTTGTGCCTATGTCATTTAGACGCATACAGTTTTAGTACGGGCATCCATGAATTGTGACATGACATAGGGGGATATAAGTTTTTTAATCCCATAAAGGTTCTCTAATGCAGTTTAGCATTCAGTTGGAGAACATAAAGGTTTTCTCTAATGCAGTTTAGCATTTGATGAGAGGAAACAAATTTTCTCTAATGCTGTTTAGCGTTTGATGAGAGAAAATAGGATTTCTCTAATGCTGTTTAGCATAAAGTTGGAGAAATCGAGACCTTCAAATAAAGATGGTATAATTTAGATCATAAAGGTATCATCTTAGTTTACCACACTCGATTTTTCTATTCATGTTAGTGAGGAGTTAAGTATACGTAATTGTATTGGATCTGTGTTGCACATGACACATGCATTGGTACTTTTGGTATCAAGAGCCTTGCAGGACAGAATGATGAACTTTCATTATCTTTAGATCAAATGTTTTGTTTTTAAAGCTTAGTCGACTAATTCAGTAGCGTAGAGTCAAAACTGCAATTAATGCTTGTCCAAAGGAGAGAATGTTGGACTATTTTGTCTTTTCTCATAAAGTTGGACAACTATTAATTGCATTTTTTGGTTTTTAAATAAATTATCAGTTAAGTTACGTAATTTGATCAAGATAAAGATAATAAAGTGACCCAATAAATGATCTAGATTAATGAGTCGAAGTCTGGGTAAAAAATGAATCCAATTATTGTAGACCAGACCTTATCAATCGTAAGCATAAGGATTCTTTGATCCGTTAAGAGAGCTTACGTATTGAGAAAACTATAGAAAGACCTAAACCTTGTGTCGCGAAACACTTTTCTTAAAGGTCTTGGGAGATTCGTGTCGTTTGGAGCTCAGAATCGACATCGGAATCAAAGATGGAACTGAAATCAGGTATTCCACATTACCTTCATTTTTAATCCTTTCATGTATGATCCTGGGTACGTAATAAGGTTTGTACTACGTATTACACTCTTTGTGAGAAAGTATTGTTTACATCCATCTAGTGTAACTCTTATGTTTGTGTTGCCGTAACTGATAAAAAAGTTCTCATATTCACCATTTTTGTAACTAGTTTATCACTTTCATTGTAATCTTTTCCTTCGATTTATGCTAACCCTTGTGCCACATGTTTTGCCTCAAATCGTTCAACTAATCCATTGGAGTTGTATCTGATTCGTTAAACTCATTTGCATCCAACTGGTGCTTTCCTTGGTGGCAAGGTAGTAATGACCCATGTATCATTTTTATTGAGTGAGTCAATCTCCTCCCTCATTGCTTCCAACCATTTTGGGTCCTTGGTAGTTTCTCCATAAGTCTTTGGTTCATTACCTGCTATGATTGTTTCTAGGAATTAGGAAAACTTTGCCAGAGCTACTGAACTTATTATATGAAGTATAATATGTTGTAGGATGAAACTTACCTGGTGTGTGCTAACAAATTAGTGATTGTGGAGAGACGTATTTAATACTTGGGTATTCATAATCATCTAAATATTTCGGTAGGCGATGAGTCCATTGTGGTTGATCATCAATGGAAACAACTAGTTGAATTTCATTTCCTTGGCTCACACTGCTACCATCATTATTCTCCATATCTTCGAAATTAAAAGGACACACATTGATGAGCTGAGATGAAGGCCTACTACTATGTGGCGATTCTAAACTATAACCTTAAGGAATGGTCACGTCCTCTTGAGTAAATGCAACCTTTTGCGGTGAGAGATTTCTCACTTCATCACCGTGTCCCATTTCATCATTGCCATGAGCCAACATATCATTATGTCCCATCTCTAAGCTCTCCTTCATTGCTAAACCCACTTCCCTCTTCATAAGGGAATGCATATTCATAAAATACTACGTCCCCTGATATAAAGATATTTCCTGCATCTATGCTTTATGTACGTCATCCTTTCTTTCTATACGAATATCTAATAAATATACATCAATTTGCTCACTTGTCAAATTTATTTGGTTTCTGCCCTAATCTGTTTGTGTAGTAAAGACATCTAAATACCTAAAATTAAGACAAAGTAGGAGTTTTTCCAAACAAGGCTTTGAAGGGCATTCTCTCTAACACGATGGAAGGTGTATGGTTGATAATATACCATGTCGCCAATATATATTCCCCCTAAAATTTTAAAAGTAACCTTGCTTGAAATCTTAAAGTTTTGACTACCTTTTAAATATGTATGTGCTTTCTCTCCATACTACTGTTTTGTTATGGAGTCTCAGCTAGAGAGCTTTGATGTAAGATCCCATTTTCATTAAAATATTTCGTTAAGGGTCTCAAAAACTCAGTTTCATTATAACTTTGAACTCTTTGTATTCTACATCAAATTGTCTTTTAACCCTGGATAAGAAAAAATGAAGCATCTAATTAATTTCATACTTATCCCTTAGAAAATAAACCCGCATGGCTCTCCTATAATCATCCATTATCTTCAAGAAATAATATGCACCGACAAACTTTTATGTGACACTTTTCCCACAAATCACAATGTATCAAGCCAACAATATATGAGGCTTCATTATCACTTAATGAAAAAAGAGTTTTAGTCTATTTGGTTGTATGACAAACTTAACATTTCTTAGTATGACATCTAGTAGATTTAAAATCACATATCTTATAAGTTATAACATGATGGGAAGCTACAAATGATAAAATCAACAATTAGCTCCTTGCAGATATATTGATCATCACATTTCTTCTTACCTAAAGGAGTTATTAAGACTATAAAAAGAGAGATTAATTAGGAGATTCTTATGGGTGTGTGAAAAGGATGGGAGATATCAATCAAAGGTTGCTTAGAATGAGGTTTGCTCTCCATTAGCTGGAGAGGGTTTATGAATTTTCTCGATTGGATTGATTAATCAAGTTTTATTGAGGAAGAGGCTTTAGATGCTAATGGGATATAAAAAAGACCTTTGGATTAAGTAGG
Source organism: Erythroxylum reticulatum (assembly GCA_025504915.1). Lineage (NCBI taxonomy): Eukaryota > Viridiplantae > Streptophyta > Magnoliopsida > Malpighiales > Erythroxylaceae > Erythroxylum > Erythroxylum reticulatum. The sequence continues at coordinate 8,386 of JANSVA010051458.1, read as the reverse complement.
TTTAAGCCTACATTTTAAAAGGTAGAAGTTTGTGGAAAATTTAAATAAAGTTTTATTACTCCTAGCGTATCAAGCAATTACTAAAGTTGAGAGCCTCTATTGAAGAACACATAAAATGTAAGATTGGGATGTAAAAACATCCTATATTTGCTATTACAATTGGAGTTTGGCTGGACCCCTATTAAAAAATCAATAGTTTCCTTCCTGCTTATAGCCCAGTTCAAATTGAAATGATGAGTAATTATGGATTGGTACAAGATCTAGTCAGTACTACACTAACTATTCTTATAGGAAAATAATAAGAACTAGAGAGGAAATCCGAACTTGGAATAGAATAGTTTGGGATGGTTATCCACATCCTAAAATTTCCTTCAACGTGTGGTTGCTGGCCAAAAGGAGATTAAATGTCATTAATATACTATGGTTCCTAAACATGTCTAATATGTGTCCATTATGCAAAAGGGAAGCAAAAACAATGGTACACATTTTCTTTAGATGCATATTCTCTAATGGGATTTAAAGTATAATCAAACATTTATACCACCAAGATAGGGTCGGTGATGAATTTCAAGAACTGCCTGAATGGTTATCCTTCCAAAGAATGACAAGGCACTACTGTTGATGGCATTTGCAACCTATCTCTATAAACTATAGGATGAAAAGAATGCTAGATGCTATTAGGAAGTTGAAAAATTGGAAGCATAACTAGAAGCTGAGAAAATCTAGCGGGCTAAAGAGTAGATTGTGTTAAATGCATATGCAAGCAATTGCAACATGTTACTAGGTAACTCATAGAGAATCTGTTAAACTACTAACATTTCCAAATTCACATACAACATCCAAATCGCTGATTAAAAAACATACAAGGAGCGAGCAAGACAAGTTTAAGAAACATGCATATAGGGAATCCAAATAATAGTGTGGTGAGGAGACTTATAGGTGCCATATAGTCACACAAGGGTGTAGTTAAAGCTTTAAAGGGAGCTACACAAAAGTCAACTTAGGGAAAACAAGGAGTAAAGTTAGTTCTCCGGAAGTATACCAACAATGAAGAAGGTTACATAAGGTAACAACTAACATAAAAAGATGATGATCTATGTCGTAACATGAGGGAACCATGTAACGGGTGATAAGGATACATAGAGTGGAAACACTATAATACTAGTTATGTAATGCTCTTTTCTTGTACTTGTTTTCTTAATGTAGCAAGTGGCTAGTAATCTGGTGTAGAGACCCGTCTATAAGGGTTTTTTCCCATGTTTTGAACTCATTTTCCCTACAAGAAATAAATCATTTATTTAAATTTATAAAAAAATTACTTAGGAGCTATGGGAATAATACTATTCACACTTAACAAAAAGTCTAAATGGTCTAAACATTCCTAGCCAAAACCATAGCTTTTTTTCTCTCCCATATCTTTAATTTTTATATCTGCACTATGCCATGTGGGATCATCTTTAATATCTAACAACATCCTCATCAATATCGTAAATAACTCGTTTATTGCTGTATATGTAATATGCATATGTTTCACGTAATATTTTGCTATATTTATATTTAAATTTCCTTAATTCGATGTTGCATTTGGTTTTTATTTAATTTTAAAGGTAATTTTAGACATATATTACTTTGGAATTGATTTTTGCTAAGGATATAACAATTTTACATGTCAAAACAAGAAAAAAAATTCATCTTTGATGGTCTCCAACAGAGGTATATTATAACTCATGTCCCTTTTTAAACATAAGAAGTGGAAGTGAAGACTAGACATGACCATGTTTGCTTAAGAAAATAATAATTGAGGATAGTCTTATACATGGGTATATCAAAACTCGTGTTAAGTGCAAAAAATTAGAGTGTAATATATGACTTCCTTCGGGAGTATGTCAAAGCTTATGTTCCTTTTTAGATAGAAAATTATAGTTATAGTGCTAAATATGATCATGTTCCAAACCATATTTCTAGTAGAAATAATTATTTAAAGAGTGGGAAAAAACTAGTTAGAGTAGGATTTTGAGAGTTTATAGTTATAATGCTAAATATGATCATGTTCCAAACCATATTCATTGTAGAAATAATTATTTAATGAGTGGGAAAAACCTAGTTAGAATAAGATTTTGAGATTTTTAAAGTTTAACAAGTTAGCTGTAGTAATTATAAGAGAGAGAGAAACCTTAAATCAAGACCTAATAATCGTCTTGAATGCGAAAATAGATATAAAATCATCCAACAAGGAGAGAACATTATAAGATTAAGATCATATTAAAAAACACTTCTCTTATGATTTCTGGAATTCTTTTGTTTATTGTCATTGTTTCAAAAATGGCGGGTGGCTAAACCTTTTTTTTGTTAGATTGGGGGAACAGTATTGTTGTGTTTGTGTAAAGGAGTTTTTTACATGTAAAATATTTATTGACCTTAATGTTGATTTGATAATGATAAACAAGATCTTAATTTAAATCCAGATATTTGAAAGAACCTATTTGTAGATTGTCATACACAATTGATATTGGAAGTTAAACAGGGTACTAGAAATAGACTTACGTGAATTTTCTAGTATTAGGGTAAAAACCTTTTATGTAATTTCATATATCTTAATGCATTTTTGGATGTTTTAATTAGATACACCTATCGATTAATCAATTTGGGGGGTAGGTTGTTATATATTGAAAGTACAATAAACTAACTAATGAAATTTTGCTAGCCCAAGTCATAAAATCTATGAAAGAATTGAATTATAACTACAAGATGATGCTAAGGGTTTTTCTTATTTAGATATTTCATTATATTTGATTTTTTTATGTTTCTAGTGGAATCTTAGTCAACTTCATCCTAATTTGGAGTTGGATTAAATCACACATAGTACTTTTATCGACTAGATAATAATAGGAGACCTAGACGTACTTACTAAATTTTTACGAGAACAATTATTTACTTGACAGTATACTACTAAAAAAAAAAGGTATGTTCACTTTTCTAAAGTGAATAGTATTAGGGTAAATAAGATGGTATCCAAGTTTTTAATGATATTAATGGGAATTCTAGTAATATTAAAGAGTCACATCCATTATTAATCTAATTCCTTTTACTTTTTAATTTTTTTATTTAAATATTGTTTGGGATTCTTGGTGTATGAAAAAGAGTAATCCCTTTAAACTCTTCGAATAAGATCTAAAACTTGATAAAATGCTTATTGGAATACTCAGAGTACAAAACAAATTATCAACCCAAGATTGACAAAATGTTAATATAAAGGGAAGCATAAAACAATGTTAGATTATATAAAGCTATCACTCATAAGGATTTAGTTTACCATAATTACACCAACTGTTGCAACAAACAACTTTAAGATAAACCTAAACATTTTCCAGGTGTTACAACATTTTGTATCATTTAATAATCAAAAGAGGTTCCCAACTTATATATAATGAACTTTGTAGAGATGTATGACATAGTTAAGATCAATGGAGTGAAAAATGATGTCATATGGTTAAAGTTTTTCTTATTTTTGCTTAGGGATTATGTAAAAGAGTAGTTAAATAAATTACATGTTACTTTAATCATTACATAGGAAAAATTAACAGAGAAGTTTTTTGCAAAGTACTTCCTATTATAAAAAAAATCCAAGCTTAAGAATGATATATATGCATAATCACAATATGGTATGAGACATTACATCAGTCATAAGATAGAAACAAAGATATGCTTAAGTAGCCCCCACACCATAATTTTCCCACATGCTTACTTTTTATAATGGTTTGAAATATGCAATAAAAAAGATGATATATGCAGTAATTAGGGGAAATTTGAATAATAAAGCTTTGGAAATTGTCCATAGGATAATTAAGGAGATAGTTATGTATAACTATTAGTGATAATCAAACAAAGTAAATGAAAGTAAACTAATAAGAGTACACAATTTATATGTAGTTACCATATTGGCAACTCAGGTGGAAACTTCGATAAACAAAATTCATAAGTTGAGCTTAGTAGCAGGCCTAGAATATTCATTGTGTGATAAATTATGTTAGGGAGGATATAGTAACAATGAAATTAGGTTGGAAATCCCTTTATTAAGCAAAATGAACAAGTTGACTACTTGAGGAATTTCCAACGACATTAAAACAACCATTATAGTGATATGTAAAATTTAGGATGGAGAATTCATCCAAACTTTGCTTGGAATAATCAAGTTAATCAAGCAAGTAGTTTAACTACAACACTAATTAATAGTGTTTTGTATTTCGTTTCGTATCAGTCGAAAAATAGTATGAGGCAGAGGTAGGTTGGTACGGGGAGTAAATACTAGTTGGTACTAGCATTTTTTGCTTGGTACCGACCGTACCACCAGTATTTAAAATACCAGTCGTATACTGACTGGTACCATAAGTTTTATAGAGTTGGAGGACTAAGTTGCAACAGAATTTTTTTTAAAAATCCCCCTGCAACTCCTACTCCCATTCTTACTTGACGGTCTTCTCTTCTTTCTCTCCCATAATTTTTTCTCTCACATCTCACTCACTCTTTCTCATTCAAGCACCACTCCTGTGACGCTCCCTCTTTTCTCCAGCGATGCCATAACCCCACCACTGACGCCTACCATTAGCAGCCCTGCCTCCCTGTACTCTCTCCTTCTCCTACTTTTTATTTCTCTCTCACACATCTCACTCTCTCTCTCGACCACCACACCTGTGGCTTGCCGCCACCACCACCACTATCCCACCAGCCCACCCACAACTCTTGGAGTCTCAGGTCTCCTCCTCCACGTCAGATTTGAAATGGATACAAATCTATTTTTGACCCGACTAATTGGGTGTGTGTTTATGAATTTATGTATGTTTTGTGAATTGTGAATGGAATTGTTCGTTTATTTTGTGAATTATGGATGGAATTTGTTAATTTGTTGTTGTGTGGAATGAAACTAGAAAATGGAAATTGATTCATTAAACTTGTTTGCTTTCGTCCATAGAAAGAGTACCGATTATATTTAATTTAGTCAGCACTAAGTTTTTTTGACAATTTTTTATCATACAATATGCTACTGTGGGATAGACTTAAGGCTACTAATTTAGAGTTGACATAATTTTTTTTAAATTAGCATGCTAAATGATATGACATATTCAAAATTTTATCTTATCTTATGTTTATAAGATAATTACATCTTTATTTATACGATATTAAAATATTTAATATAATTACTTTTACAATTAAGTTATAAATTTTAAGTCACTTAAAATAATAGGCTTAAACTTAATAAAACAATTCAGAATCTAAACAAATTTTAGTAACATATGATTAACATCGACTTTGTTTGTTTCCTAAAAATTATAAATTTACAAAAAAGTAACCATTATATGCATTGAGTAACACTTTTGAATTATGATTAGACAATTTTTTAGTAACTCTTTCTTATAATTTAGAGTTATTGGTAGGTAGTGAAGATGTGTGTGTTACCAATATTAGATAGATCGAATTTATGGTTTGACTTTCAATTATTAGCTTGTCAAATATTTTAAATTACATAATTAATGTTTAAACTATATAATTGTTACAAGTTTATTAAAAGTATTGATTGCAAATTTTGAAATTGTTGAAAATGAAAATTGTTTATGTATGTTTTGTAATGGTTGAATTGAAATTCTTGAAAATTATTAGAAATGGAAATTATTTATGTATGTTTTGTGATTGTTGGAAATGGAAATTGTTTTATGCATGTTTTGTGATTATTAGAAATGCAAATTGTTCGAAATGGAAATTGTTTATGTATGTTTTGTGATTGTTGGAAATGAAAATTATTTACGTGTGTCTTGTGATGTTTGAAACATTGAATTAAAATTGTTCGAAATTGTTAAAAATGGAATTGTTGGAAGTAGAAATTGTTGGGAATTGAAATTGTTTATGTATGTTTTGTAATGGTTGAATTGAAATTGTTGGAAAATGTTAGAAATGAAATTGTTGGAATTTGGAAATGAAAATTGATTGTGTATGTTTTTTTATGTTTGAAACTTTGAATAAAATTGTTCGAAATTGTTGGAAATTATTGAAAATGGAAATTGTTTATGTATGTTTTGTGATGTTTAAATTGAAATTGATTGAAATTGTTAGAAATGGAAATTGTTTGTGTATGTTTTGTGATGTTTGAATTGAAATTGTTCAAGATTGTTGAAAATGTAAATTGTTTATGTATGTTTTGTGATTGTTAGAAATGGAAATTATTTATGCATGTTTTGTGTAATTTTGTATGTTGAATAATTGGATTATTAGTTTTTGACTTATGGTGAATTGTGTTCGATGACATTATATGTTCTTTATTTTGATAGATTCATTAATTTAGTTTTACAAATAAATAGAAGGAAGTTCAATTACTCATGATCAAGCCATTTTAGGAAGATACAATGATCCAACTTAAGCTTATGTTGCATCAGTTCTCAGTATGAGGAACCATACTATTTTCTTATTTTATAACAAGCATTTGAAAGGTGGAGGAATCACCTGATTAAAGAAGCATTTAGCTGGGGTTAAAGGAGATGTGGACCTTGTAAAAAAGTAAGTCATGATGTGAAGTGACAAATAAAAACTTTGTTTTACAAATACCAACAAGAGAAAGATAGAAGGGATAAACTGAATTATCAAATTGGTAGCGGAAGTTTGTTTATTAGTTTTCGTGATGATTGTGAAAATGTTGAAGGTGTTAGTGTTCCATTCCAGGCTTAGGAAAACTGAATGTTACACCTGGACTTGATGTGAGGAAAAGAAGAAGGTAGGTGACTAGTTTTTTTACACCACGAACAACTTTTAGAGCCTAACCTTCTATTCGTAGTGCCATGCAATCAAAAGATGCAGCTCACAATGTAGATATAACAGTAGCAAGATAGTGGTATGATATATGTTCATCATTTAATGCTTCCCAATCTTACTATTATTAGTCTATAGTGGATGTTATAGCCTCTTTTGGTCCGGAATACAAGCTCTTTTGATTGATGACTTAAGAGGTAAACTTTTGAGTTGCTCAGTTTTTGAAATTAAAATTTATTTGGCAGAAAGAAGAGTGAATTGGGCTACTTATTGGTATTCAATAATGTGTAATGGTTGGACAAATAGCAGACAAGAACTTATTATTAATTTTTTGGTTTATTCTACAAATGACTCAATGTTTTTAAAGTCTATTGATGCATCTGGCCTTATTAGAAATACTGATAATTTATTTGAGATATTCGATGAAGTTGTGAATGAAATAAAGCTAGAAAATATTGTTCAATTCATTACTGACAATAATTCCACTTATAAAGAAGCAGGAAGAAGGTTATATGATAAGTATAACTCTTTTTTTTTGAACTCCTTGTGTTGCACATTGCATTGACCACATGCTGGAGAATATAGGAGATCCTAGGTATTTTCCTATTATTGATGAGACTATGTAGAAAGCTAAAAAGGTGATCAAGTTCATTTATAATCATGCATAGGTGTTAAATTTAATGAGAAAGGAATTTACTAGTTGTAGAAATTTATGTCGTCTTGTTGTGACAAGATTTGCAATAAATTTCTTATCACTTTATTCTTTTGTTACGATGAAGAAGGAGTCAAGAAAAATGTTTACAAGTAATAAGTGAGTTGTATCTTAGCATGCTAGTCTAATATTAGATTAGAGATTTCCAGAATTATACTAGAAGATAGAAAATTTTGGTCTCAATGTCAATTTGTTATCTGAGTTTGTAAGCTATTGGTGATGGTGCTATGCTTGGTTGATAGTGAAGAAACAACAACATTAGGTTATTATTTTGATACCATCGAGAGGGCGAAGGAAGCAATCAAAACCAATATGAAACATAGGATTCTTTGTACACATCGTATCTTGCAATCATTAATGAGAGATGAGAAAGGCAGCTTTCTTCTTCGTTGTTTGTAACTGAGGCGTTTTTAAATCCTAGTATCTATTTCAGACTATATTTTACAAAGAAAGCTGAAGTTAGAAGAGGAATGCTATTCATTATTACAACAATTGTTGGGCATGAAATGATGCAAGATCTCTTGAGCTCACAAATGGAGCTTTATAAGTAGTCTTCTGGGGGTTTTGGAATGCTGATTGCTATTTGAAAAAGAGCAAAACTTTCTTCAAGTATTAGTTGTTTCCTTTTTCTTATTTGTTGAAAATTGATTATCACTTTATTTTGTTTTTAACGCAACTTTTGTTATCTTACGACTTATAGATTCTTGGTGAGATCAATTCGAAACTAGTGTTCCAGAATTGCAATGGTTTGTAATTCAGATTTTAAGTTAATGTGTGAGTACAATAGGCTGTGAACAAAACAAGAGCACATTTGAATTTATCCACTCAAAGAAAAGGAATAGATTGGAGTATAAAAGGTTGAATGACTTAGTGGCCGTT
>JANSVA010051345.1:0-12969 GCA_025504915.1 Erythroxylum reticulatum | reverse complement strand
TGTGGCGATAGAAAAATGGAAAGAAGTGATTGATGATGGTCAAGTGGAGAGGAAGAGCCGTGAGTGTGTGTATCCTCCGTAAGCTTGTTAAATTTTTTTTGTTCTTGTCATGTCTGTCGGCTTTAACCTAATTTGGTAGGTTTTTAAACGAAGGATGCTAGGTCAGGTTGCACAGTGGATGATTTTCGAAAATTGGTCCGGTTTTCGAAGGTTCGCTGCAGCGATAAATGTTTTTTGCTGCGGCAAATTTTTCCCGAAAGGTTTTGCTCTATTGCTGATTCCTTCGCCACGGTGAAAGAATTAAACTTCTCTGCAATGAACTTTTCCCGAAAGTTCAGCCTAGATTTTGTATGTTTCACCGCCGCGACAAATCCACTTTTCTGCAGTGAACTTCCTTTTGTGCCTCATTCTCTCATTGACTTCACTTTAGCCTTTTTTCATTCTGCATCTTCTTCTTGACTTCCTTTTCCTTGAGTCTCCTACAATAAAAAAATGGTAGTTTATGGTATCAATTGTTCTCAAAAAATTAATTAGTGCAATAAATACTGATTTGTAACGATTTTTACCTTCAAACTACATAAAGTAAAAGCACACTCTCAAGAATCAATTTAAGCACAAAAGCTAGAGATAGGAGTCTAAAAGTATAGCAAAAATCATGAAAATGTTGCCAATTTATGTAATAAACTTGGGCTCAATCAGCAGGCAGAATATTAGAGATAACATCTTAATATTGCAAGAACTTCTGAAAGGCCACACAAGAGGAAAATCCCCTCAGAACTGCATTTTAAAAGTGAATCTCCAGAAAGCTTTTGATATCACCAGTTGGGGCTTTCTACTGCAAACTACGGGAGTTATGGGTTTCCCTAAGATTTTTATCAATTGGATTAAATAATGTATTTCTATGGATTCTTTTAGGATTGTGATCAATGGGTGTCTCATTGAGACATTTAAAGAAAAAGGGGACTTAGGCAAGGGGATCCTCTTTCCCCTTACCTATTTTTAATTTACATGGAGGTTCTTACCCTATGTTAAAGTACAAGATCTCTTCAACTCTAGATTTCAAGTTTCATACCAAACGTAAATTGCTTTCACTAACCATTTTATGTTTTGCATATGATCTAATGTAACACCCCCACTACCATAAAATACGAACTGAAACACCTTGAGGACATTCCAGTACACAACTTATGATATTGATGTGCTACGTTTAATCACAACATTCACTTAACATGGCATCATAGTTCTTTATTTCTTATAAGACATCATTACATAAAAAGATCTATCTAATCTTCCAATCTCAGCCGGCTAACCTTTGAGTCATTTCTCCTTTTTCCCTAAAAGTACAAGACCATACATTTTGTAGCATCTCTTAGTAGCTAAAGTCGTCTCTCGGTCCTGAAAAATCAACGTTGCAATTTTGGTGAGTTTTGCAAACTCAATGAGGTAACTATCATCGATGGTTCACTCAATTTGTGCAACACATCACACATATAACATATAATTCACATCTTTGCATTTTTCATAAATTATAACCTATCACATTCTCACTTAAGGTTAAGATAAATTTGTATTTTAAACAATCAAACATATGAAATTGTTGTGACCGAATGCCTAAACTGTCCAGTATCCATTATAAATACCAGGCTCATTTATACTGTCCCTTATCCATTGAAGATACAGGGCTCATTTTACATAGTTAGCCTTTGGCTCTTAATCACATTTCGAACTTTAAGCTCATTTTCGGTGGCTACTCAGGTCACAACTATCATTATATGATCATGCATTCATGTATGGAATGCATCTCTCATAATCAATCAATCATGTTAAGAAGCATTTAGCTCATCACATTCACATATAACTAGCACTTCAATATCACATTCATGTATCAAGTCTCAGACCTTCATTTTTCAGAATCAACATAATCAAATAACATTCATATCATCATTCAAAATATATTCTAAAGCAAACAATTAATTACGTGAAACTGTCTAGGTTACTCACCGATTGCTACTAAAGCTATTGCCTCGATGTTGCGGCAATGTCTGGATGTTGATGTTCCAATTGCTCCTTTATATCAAACGATATAAATATATCATAATTTTGTGCAATTATAAGTGTTTGTTAATGCACATTTATATATATGAAATATGCATAATGCATGTTTATGACAATCCCAGGTATTGCTCTATTATTCTCATCATGTAAACATTTATATTTCCAAACTCACATAAGTATCATTTATACTTATGGTTTATACCTTAATAAAACCATTAAAATTGAAATTCGTAACTCATTTGGTCAATTCAGATTTTTCCTGAAACACACTTTTGGGTCTACTATGCAAGATAAATATGATAATGAAGATGAACTAATTTGCCAATACTTTCTTCTAGGAAAATGTTCCCCATTGCCTTAAGTTTCTAATTATACAAAGATCATTCAATTTGGTTCAGTACTTCAAAAGTTATACTCCAAATAATTTGGATTATTCTTAAACTGAAACAGTATTCTAAGCTCAACTTTAAGTCAGATTATGGAATTCTAGAGATTTCTTTAAAAACATTGTACCCCTATGTCTCTAGTTTAATCTAAATCAAGAATCATTACATTTGGATAACTACATATCATTATATTTCCAAAATACTGAAGCATATTTAATGAAAATAGTCTATTTATCAAATTTCCAGATATGTTCATCATTTTCCTCCCAAATTTATCACTCAATCTCTCCCAAATAATTTCAAAAGATCATAATTTTTTTGAACATTCCCCATTTTCATTTCACCATTTCAACTCCCATTCATCTCAACACATTCTTAAGCAAATTAAAAACCATAATTAAAACCAAATATCAAAAACCAGAAAATTCTCCATGCATGTTCTTCATTTCCTGCACTTTCCTTCTTTTTTCTGCATTTTGTTCATCTTCTTCTTTTCTTTTTCTCAATCTAACATTTATAATTTATATATACCCAAATTTGGACTTCCATTTAACTCAAATCATCCACAAACAAATCAAAAATGCCAGATTAAAACTCAAACATTAAAACTGAAAAATTCACGCATGTTCTTCATGTTTTTTGCACTTTCATTTTTCTGCATATTTATTCCCTACACATTCTTCATTTTTCTTCTCAAACTTTCATTTTAAATCACTTTCCCATATTAGAACATCATCTTACACAATTCATATTCCATTCTTGATCATAAACACTCAAAATAGAACATATTCTCATACTCTCAAAACAGAACACAAACATATACATTCATCCCCCAATTTGCTACACCCAGTTCTCAATTTCATGTCAAATTTTGAGACTCTTAAGGACATAATTTAAATTTAATGTCTTATGAAAAATGTATCCTTATGTCTCTAGTTCAATCCAGATTAAGAATTATCTTATGTGGATAACTACAGCTCATGTTATGGGTAAAGCACAAAAGCATAATCAGTAAACATATTACTGCTAAATTTTCCATCTCTCATCTTCCAATTTTCCAGATTTTACACCTAACACAACTTGTACAAAGATCACTTTTCCTACTTCATTACTCTTCATTCTCACCTCCATTTTAACTCAATATCATTCACAAACCAATTCATGATCTATTTTTGATCATTAACTTAAAATAGAACCATTCATTATCAATTTTCTGCACTCATCCTAACACCATTATGATGATCATTCTACCTCTAAAACATCTCTAAAAGAATTTATGAATTATTACTCATCATAAATATACAAAAACAAGACATTTATATCAACTATTCATCATCCACAACCCATACATACACATTGCAAAAAATCAAGTCATCACTCTTAATTTACTCATCATTTTAGCTTCATTTAACCATACCCATACTATAACTTACTTGTTAAAACTTCAATTTCTTCAAAAACTCCAAGAAGCCCTAATTCTCATGCAACCCACAAACATCATCTTGAAGGTCGATTAGTTAGTTTTTCTTGTAGCAAAAGAAAGAGACAACAAAATGGGAGTAGTAAAAGGTAGATGAAAGCAAGGTGTAACTTTGGTGAGAAAACCGTGAAGAAGATGATGCTTAGAGAAGAAATCCATGAAGAGGGAAATAAGACAAGACAAAAAAAGAATGAATTGGTCTTTCAAAGATAGAAGACACGTGACTTGGTCATGTAAAATGAAATTGTATAGTGAAATTTAAACTACACAAAGGACACTTGTCACTTATCTAACTTCTAAGGCTTTAACTAAGTTCTTATTGAACTAGTCCCATAACTCCCATCTTTTTATTCCAATTATCTCTAAAATTTTCAATATCATCTTCTAACAATTCTAAATTCATCTAAAAAAAGTTCTTCAATATCATTTGATTTTTATTTCTATTTCCATTCATTAATTTACTTGCCAAGTGACATTTTTCCTAGTCTAATAATATTCAACAATATCAAAAATTCTCCTAAAATTCTAATTTAACAAATGCACTCTCCAAATCAATTTTTAATACAAATAAAACACAATTCTTAGTAAAATCACATTCCATATACATAAATCAATTATACTTGAAATGTTAATGAATGCATGTACACTCATTTTCATGTGCAAAAATTCCTATATTCACGTATATGTGTATGTCATATTATGCATGAACATGAAATGCATTTTCTGATCTCTCAGTAATCTCTCATATTTACTATTCTAGCCTTAACATGGGTAATGTGATGTTACATCTAATCCTTTTTAGTAAGGCAGATATCCCCTTAATTACATTACTAATGAATACCTTACAAAGATTTAAGGAGATTTCAGGATTGAGTATCAATTTTCAAAAAGTTTTTTCATCCTATCAAAGAGTGCTACAAATCTAGCTAATAACATATCCCTTGTTACTAGAATGGGAAATCAAGATCCTACTATCACCTATTTGGGCATTCTTATCTCTTCAAGATGACTACGATTTAAAGAATGTCTACCCTTTATTGAAAAGATACAAAGGAGATTAGATTTGTGGACAAAAGAAAAACGTTATCCTATGGTGCCAAACTTCACCTTTTAAAATCTGTTATTATGTATATTAATACATATTGGTGTTCTTACATCATCCTTCCTAAAGGTTTGGTCAAAACTGTGGAAAAAATGATGAAACAATTCCTATAGACAAAGGGGAAAGAGGAATTGACAAAGGGGAAAGAGGAATTGCTAAAGTCAGCTGGACTCAAATATGTCAAACAAAAGCAACTGGAGGACTGGGACTGGAGTCAATCGGAAGAAGTAACAAATGCTTATTTCTGAAAAGGTTGTGGAGAACTTTAAGTGAAAAGGAATCATTATAGATTAAATGGGTGCATAGTTGTATATTAAGGGGTGGTAGTCTATAGGCAATTAGACCTAAAGACGGTTTCTCATGGTTTTTTAATCAAATACTTAGACTGATGGAGGAAGTTTAATAATAGATCATTTGCAAGATAAGGATAGGGGGATCAAATTTCATTATGGTATGAAAATTGGACAGGTTAAGGAGCTAGGGATATTTTAGATAGATTTTTTCAAAAAGCTAAAATCTAAGAATTAATTGCAGATGGAAATTGGGATCTTTCCTAAGAGGAGATCAAATCACTTTCGATACAACAATATCGACACAATGAAGGAGAGGATATATATCTATGGAATGGCCTAGTTGTATTGGTATAACAAATAAGAAAGCAAAACAACTAAAGTATGGGACAAACCCAAAAATTAGATGGTGTAAGTTGATTTGGAATAACTCTATCAAGCTAAATGCCAACTTGTTGAGCTAGTTAGCCATAAAGGACATACTAAGCACTATGACAAGATTAAAATTCCTCTCCTACTCTAAAAGATGTATCCTTTGTAACCTAGATGAAGAGGGCAGAGACCATTTATTCTTCATATATAAGTTTTCTAATAGAGTATGGCAGCAAATTTCCTCTCTATGCATACTTAAGTGCTATCAAAGTAATCTGAATGTCATTATACAAGAGATACTACTGAACCATATATCAAAACATGACAAGAATGTTTACATGGTATCCATTACAACATGTATACATGAGATTTGGAGGGAGAGGAATAACAGAAGATTTGCAAGAAGGGAAAGAGGCTTACATGTTCTCACAGAAATCATCTCTAATAATATCAGAGAACAACTGGTCATAAACCAGATGAGGAAGAAATGCGATGAGAGACTAGTAATTTACTGGAGACTCTAACAAGACTCCAGGAATACCCTATACATCTTTGAACAATACATTTGTATTCCCTAGACTAGTAAGGTACCACACACATAACTCTTGTGTAGTATTCTAAAGATGAAGCTCTTACTTTACAGGGTCACTCCTTCAAGTGGTCATAACGCCTGATCATCTACTTCCATCATTAGGTAGTCGTGTGATGGGAGATATTAACTAGAGCTCAAATACAGAGGAAGACCCATCAAGTATCCCTATCAAAGAAGTTATGAGTGAAAATGAACGAGAAGATGAAGAAACTAAGCTCAAAGCAGAAATCCATTACCTCCTTAATCGACTAGAGAAAGAGTAGATGAAGATGTTTAAGCCCTAGTTTGGAAACTTCTAGAGGAACTTTAGTTGGGTGAATTTATTTTACTCGTTTTAGGAAAATCCAAGTGCTTACATAAGGTTATTGTTTACATGGGGTTATTGTTTTGTTATCCTTTTGGTAGGATAAGCGTTGTACTAAACTCCCTCTCTTCTTTTAATTCAATTTAATTAAAAAAAGACCATTAAATAATGTTTCATTCCCAACAAATTCAAATTTGTAGTTTAACTTTAAAGATTCATATGAAAAATGAAAGGAATATCCAAAAGGTCCAAGTCTTAAAATTGAAATCAATTTCTTACAGAAATTAGGAATATGAAATGTCTTTTGATTTTAAAATAAAACCAATACATAAAATTAAATTTCAATCCCCAACAACCTCCACATATGAACTCATATTATTTTTGAATAAGATGCATTACTCACTTCAGAAGGATTATTTCAGAAGGATTAAATGAGCTTAAGGATCTAACACTCTATAGGCCAAAAAAATATCAATATGTTGCAATCAAGCACATTGAAAGCTACCACAAAGTCAGGAAACTAATATCCACTGTTTACATAATGTTGGATCATTTATAAGTATGAAAATATCCAAAATATGACAAATATTTCATACTTACCACGTATTCAACTAGGAAATTCATAATGGTCTTGGATTATTTTGACAACATACACTTCCGAGATGAGGAGAGTGAAGATCACTTAGCCTATGAAGCATTTTTTCCTTGAATGATACTTATGGACGTTACAAATAATCCAAGTACTCATTTTTTTAAGTTTCTCTTAATTATAGTAATAATTAAGATAAAAGTTATAAGATTTAAGCCAATACTCACTAAAAAGAATCTTGTAGAATTTTCTCACTAAACTACTATTCCAACAATAGCATGATTGTTAAATGATGATACGGTATAAGTTACTTAAATAATATATTTAGAAGGTGAAAGATTATTGATTTATGAATTACAGTCAATCAATTTGCTATAGATTATGTGATATAATTAATTAAAGATATTATTTATCTTATGTGTATTTATTTATTTAATTAATATATAAGATAAAGTCCATAGGATAAATATATCTTACAAATAAAATTATAATGAGATCATAATCATGAAATTCATAATTATAAGATCATAATTATTCTTAATTTGTTCATATTCATTACTCTATTAAAATTGGATATTAATTGAGCAAAAATACTAGTACATGTTTTCTTTCTTATGAAAGAAATAATCGATCTGAAATACTAAAATATAGAGATACTTAAACAAACATATTGACACTTATTAGAAGATCAGTTCATTGAATTGAACCAATTATGAGGATCCCAAATAGAACATTACTTATGGTATGTAGATCTTCTCGTTATATTGATTATATAGTTGATCCTTAAACTTGAGATTATTAAGGTATCTCATGTGAAAATTGTTATGTTTTGATGTTATACCTCAATTAGTAGTACTTGAATATAATATAAACTATGTGGAGATAAGTCAATTAAAAAATAGTCACTCTAAAGTAATTGAGAAGAATGTGCTATTATTCTTCTTTTGTAATGATTTAAGGAATTTTTTAGCCAGAGTGAATTGAAACTTGAAAATAATGTTTTAAATATTAATTATAAATAAGCTATTAATTATTAATAACAAATGTGTTTGATTAAAATAGAGTAGAAACTAGTTTCATACTTCAGGTCTAATTAGAATATTAGACGATAAAATGATTAAGTCAAAGCCCTTTGACATTTTTATTATTTGGATAGTTATGACATATTGCTAGATATCAATTTTAATTTATGATTATGCATTATTTATTTAGATAATTTAAGATAATTTGAAACTAATTTATGTAATTATAATTATTTTATAATCATTCTCAACATATTAGATATCTAATAAGTCAAATACAAAGATAATTTTATAAGAGAAAAATAATTTAAATTAAGTTGTATTTAATTTTAAATTTTAAAAAACTTTAAGAATCAAATATGAGATATTTAAATTTATTAAGATCAAAATATAATTATAATTTAGGAGACTTTTAGTTGACAGTTCAAAATTTTATTTTTTAAAAGAGTCCAAATCAAATATATTTCAACCTCTTTACTAAGAGAAAAGGTACAATTTATCTACTAATATTTTATAAAATATCTAAATTAGTCATTATCGTTATTTGTTGTATAAATTCACTTCCTAATATTTACAAAATAGTACAATTTACACTTTAAACCCAAATCTGTAAGTTTTTATTAAATTAACCTAAAAGTTCTCCTCTTGAACATTGACAAGATATCAATTGTGCTAGAATGTGTATAGAGACATTTACATGGGTTTAATATTTGGATAGTCATGACATATTGCTAGATATCAATTTTAATTTAGGATTATAAATTATTTAATTAGATAATTTAAAATAATTTATCTAATTCTAATTATTTTATAATCATTATCAACATATTAGTTATAATCATTATCAACATATTAGATATCTAATAAGTCAAATACGAAGATCATTTTTTAAGAGAAAAATAATTTAAATTAAGTTGTATTCAATTTTAAAATTTAAGAAACTTTAAGAATTAACTATGAGATATTTAATTTTAATAAGATCAAAACATAATTACAATTTAGGAGACTTTTAGTTGACAGTTCAAAATTATATTTTTAAAAGAGTCCTAATCAAATATATTTCAACCTCTTTATTAAGAGAAAAGGTACAATTTATCTACTAATATTTTATAAAATATCTAGA
Organism: Erythroxylum reticulatum; assembly: GCA_025504915.1. Lineage (NCBI taxonomy): Eukaryota > Viridiplantae > Streptophyta > Magnoliopsida > Malpighiales > Erythroxylaceae > Erythroxylum > Erythroxylum reticulatum. Next base: position 3,654 of record JANSVA010051345.1, on the reverse strand, counting down.
ATAGTCATTATCGTCATTTGTTGTATCAATTCACTTCCTAATATTTACAAAATAGTACAATTACACTCTAAACCCAAATATGTTGGTTTTTATTAAATTAACCTAAAAATTCTCCTTTTGAAAATTGATAAGATATCAGTTGTACTAGAATGTGTATAAAGACATTTACATAGGTTTAGTTAATTTTATCATTTTAAAAATATTTATTATTTAAAATATTTATAAAATAATTATAATTTCATTTCTAAAGTCTTATTCCTCCTAACCTTACCAAAATCTACATTGCCTTGTAATCTATAACTTACCTCCAATTTTCTGGGAATGAGCAAATAACATAAAATAATAGGCCTATTAATTCAATTTGAGCTTATATTGATTTGGATTGAAGTCAACAAGTCAAGCTCAGTTTGATCGTTCCAACTAGTTCTGAATAGCCTAGACTTACTAGTTATAAGAAAAATGATGTCATTTTGTAGAAAACAACATCGTTTTTTTAATTTAAAAAGTTAGGTTGTACTGAATTGAGTCAGACTTCGAGCTACCCAAGCTTAATTGGGCTTGGGCTTAGGCTTGGTTGCCTCATATCAAATTCAAGCTTGGACTAGCTTGATCTGAACCGGTTCATTACCATCGTTATAAATTGTGGTTATTGTTTCTTTAAATTCTCTCCGTTTCTTATAATTTAATATCCAAACTAGTGATTGAATCAAATTTGAGTTCACTCCTACCTCTGTAAACTTGTCAAACTTGTACATCCAATAGTCTGGATCATCATCAAGCCAGAGGTTAAGCAATAAAAAATGGCTTTTTAATGGAGTGCTAACTTAGATAAGTTAATGCAGTTGAAAATGATTGATATAACCTAAGACTCAATTAGAAGTCGACGAAGACCTAGGTCGCTCTTAGTGATTCTTAACAAGTTAGGAGAGTAGGTTAAGCTTAAAGGAAAATATTAAAAAAAGCAGAAAAGAGAGTGAAAAGTAAAGTCTGGAGCTGTTATGAATAGGGCTTGGTGGTAAGTTGTTGAAAATTAGAATGGAAAAGAAGGGTAAATTTGAAAATAGGAAAAATTGTAAATTATTTAAATAAAAATGTCATTAAATTATCTTAACGTTTTGTGAAATATTAATAGTTTAGTACACAAATTGTTTATTTTAATTTTTATTTAAAATTCATATTTTAAAATTATTTAGTTAAAAATCAAAGTTGTAAATACCGTACCAGCCCTGGTATTGGATTGGGTTGTGGTACAGTACTATACTGATATCAGTTAATATCAAGTAACATTTCTAGTAATATTTTAAATTTATGAAATAGTTCCTAATTTTTTTAAAATAGCAAAATAGTTCTTTATCATATTGTACGGTTGTACTATATACTTTGTAAGTTTATATTAAACTTGTCTCCAAAAACTATAATAATAAATAATAAACACAATTAATATGAAATAACAATAATTTTCAAATATTTCATATATAAATAATAACCACAATTAATATGAAAAAAGACAATCATCATCATACAAATATAAAATTAAGAATAATACAAAGTATTAAAAATATTACAATTTTATCATATGATAAATAATAATTACATCAAAACATCCAATGAAAAGAACAGTAAACAACCTTAACTCTTAAACTATTTCAATTTTCGACAAGGGTTTGTAATGAGGAAACAACTAAGTAGAAGTGAAACCTGAAACAAAAATATTTACAATTATATTACATATATAAAATTTAACATATATATTAAATATACGTAAAATTAAAAGAAGAGGAGAAATAAAAACTTGAACTTCATTTAATCTTCTATGGGAGGATATCCACTATAATTACACTAACCCTAGTTAACATTTACTCCAAAATCCTCATCACTGAGGGGAGTCTCATCATCATCATCATTCAAATTCAGTGTACCAAATGACATGTCAATGCTTTTCCATCCAAGATTATCTCCCAAGTCACCCACATCTACCAAACTCGATTCCTCACAAACCTAATTTGCTAAAAGATCGATTTTATCAATGAAAATTAGATATGTTAAACTACTTATTCTATTAAGATTCCTAGTAAACAATAAAATTTGATTATTAGAAAATTATAAGAAATTATATCGAAATTAATAATGATAATAATATACCTTTCTCAAAACTTTAAATTGTAACGAACGAAGACTAAGTCATTCAATCTCTTGTTTTCCAATCTATTCTTTTTCTTGGAATGGGTAAAGTCAAATATGCTCCAATTTCATTTAAAGCCTATTGTACTCGCACATTAACTTAAAATCTAAATTGCAAAAAACAAAATAAAGTGATATATAATTTTCATCAAATAATAAAAAGGAAACAACTAATACTTGCAAAAAGTTTTGCTCTTTGTCAAATAGCAATCGACATTCTAAAATCCCCAAAATACTACTTATAAAGCTCTATTTGTGAGCTCAAGAGATCTAGATCATTTCATAGCCAACAGTTATCGTAATAGTGAATAACATTCCTCTACTAACTTCAACTTTCTTTACAAATTCTGTCTAAAATAGACACTAGAATTAAAAATTCCCTAGTTGCAAACAACGGAGAAGAAAGTTGTTTTTCCTATCTCTCATTGGTGATTGCAAGATACAGTATGTACAAAGAAGGCCTATATTTAAGATTGGCTTTTATTGCATCCTTCGCCCTCTCTTTGGCATAAAAAACCCATTATTTCCTTTTCTTCACTATCAGCTAAGCGAAGCACCCTCACCAAAGGCTCACAAACTCAGATAACAAATTGGTATTGAGACCCAAACTCTTTATCTTCTAGTATAATTATAGAAACCTCCAATTTAGCATTAGACCTAGCATACTGAGATGCAATTCATTTATCACTTATAAACGTTTGTCTTAACTCTTTCTTCATCGTAACAAAAGACTGAAGTGATAAGAAATTCATTGCAAACCTTATCACAGTAGGATGACACAAATTCCTACCATTGGTAAATTCTTTTCTCATTAAATTCAACACCCATGTATGATTGTAGATAAACTTGTTCACCTTTTAGCTTTTTGCATAGTCTTATCAATAATAAGAAAATAACTATGACCCCCTGTATTCTCTAACATTAGATCAATGCAATATACAACACAAGGAGTCCAAAAAAAGAATTATAATTATTTTAGAACCTTCTTCCTATCGTTTTATAAGTGGAATCATTCTCAGCAATGAACTAAATAATATTTTCTAGCCTTACTTCATTCTCAACTTCATTGAATATCTCAAGTAAAGTATCAATATTTCTAATAAGGCCAAATGCATCAATAGAATTCAAAAACATTGAGCCATTTACAGAATAAAATAAAAAACTAATAATAGACTCTTGTCTCCTATTTGTCCCACCATCACACATAATTGAACACCCATAAGTAGCCCAATTCACTCTTCTTTCTACCAAATAACTTTTAATTTTAGAAACTAAGCATCTTAAAAGTTTATCTCTTAAGTTATCAGTCAAAGGAGCTTTGTGTCCCAGACCAAAAACAAAGCTATAGCATCCACCATAAGCTGATAATAATAAAACCATTCTCAACTTTATTGAATGTATCATAACACCATCTTGCTATTGCCATGGCTACATTGTGAGTTGCTTCTCTAGATTACATGGCACTAGGCTTTA
>JANSVA010051334.1:0-12970 GCA_025504915.1 Erythroxylum reticulatum | reverse complement strand
CATTTAACCTAGGTCATGTTATCCCTAATGATTACGAATCATTAGTCGCTACACATGAATTTCAATATAACAATTACGGATTATATCGAAATTCTAGCAATGGGTTTAAAATTAACGATTCAATGAATGCATTAAAATCATCAATTCACAATACCCAATGGGTTCATATATAAATAGCCGAACAATAATGAAAATCCAATTATCCATACATAATACCCAATTCAATTAACATATGATAACACAATCAATTTCTAATGAGAGAAAGAAACAAAATAATAATAAAAAATACTTAACCTAGGCCGTTCGCGTCTAGGTAACCTCTGATCGGTGTCGAGATGTCTAGCCTTTCATGGGTCTTTACCGAAAAAATGCTTCAACCCCCATCTTAATCCCTAGCCAAAACTCCCTTAATTTTTTGTTTACTGCCCAGCTCTCCTCTCAATTTCACAGCACTATTTATTGATTTTACGAATAAGCATGGGAGTGTTTTTGGTCATGTTCACTCCTCCAGTTGCGTCCAGCACCAGCCTCCACACTTGAGCAAACAAGCTGCACCAGATGCAACCACACCAATGCCTTTATGCTCCACGCTGCCCTCCTCTTGCACTGTAGCGTCTCAACTATCCTTTTTGATGTGACGAATAAAGGTCTCTATCAATTAAAACCCTTGCTCCATCCTTTGTGTCTTCTCAGTCTGCGCTTAATGCAAGCGCGTTGTTCATTTAACGCACAATGCAGCGCATAATGCATAGCGTCTGCGTTATGCATTATGCGTAGGCATTGCTTGCATTTTGTGCATAACGCAACGCAAAATGCACTTTTCTTCCTGCTCCTTGCTTCTACGTTTAGCTTTGCTTCCACTGTCGTTTTTGTTACTCTTGGCTTCCAAACCTGGCCAATTTAATTCTTCTTTGTTCATTATTTTTCTTATCTTCTCCTTGACTTTTATTTTCTTTTATTTGCTTCTTGAAGACAAGTAAAAATAAATCTTCAGAAAATGACCTAAATGCAATGCTTCCGACTCACTTTAATTTATTTGCTTCTAAATTGTACCTAAAATAATATATGAATTAAAGTGAGTATCTTAAGCATTTTTGTATCAATAAACACTAAGTGTAAATGATTAAAAATATCAACAATTAAACACATATTAATTTCCCCCATACTTAGCTTTTGACTGTCCTCGGGCAAAACATCAAAATTAAGCTCATTAACCCAAAACATTGACTCAATTTTCATATTTTTCCAAGACTATATAATCTTAAACAAAGATGAATAACTTTCAAAAATCATAATAAGAAATCAACATTCCAAACTTTTACTCATGATCAATCAATATTCATCATCTTTAAAAACTGAGCAATCTAATAGGAGACTCGGAAAATGTATTTAACCAAAATATATCATTGGGTACACTCAACATCATTCATGATCATGAAAATCCATAACTTTGCATATCATTTCATTGCTCCACCGCTAATGCTCATATGAAAAATCACGATCGTGCACCCGAAGGTTTTCCCAAACCTAAACATGTTTTATTCTTTTGGCCATAACTTTGTCATCTGACCTCCAAATGACTTGATTTTTAAAGCAATAGATTCCTATATCTCTCCATAAAAATTGGTAGCTTTTGGTGTTGATGTGGAAAATATTGATAGAAAGAAAGTGAGGGTCTTGGTTGGAAGAGAATGAATTGGTTATGAACATAATTTGGCTTTTTATGTGTATCTTTAGCTATAGAGCTCCAAATGAGATGATTATTGTTTAAAAGTAAACTAGAGACATGAAGCTACAATTGTTTTGAAGAAGTCAAGTTGTGATTTGGGCGTCTAACTAGTGGGGGCTTCCCCCTTGTGAAAGGCGTATCCAGATGTTAGTTAGGATGTCGGGCGTGTGTCTCGTGAGGGCGGGGTGCCCAACATTTTCCCTATATATTTACCCATCTTGTTTACTAAAACACATATATATGTACTAATCTCTCCTTCTTCTTAAGAGACAAAAAACACTACACCTTCTCTCCTTTATCTACCATATGCATAAATACTTTTCATCAATCACGCACCTTTTTTATTTATCCATATAGAATGTGCAATTTCTTTTCAAGATAGACACCTTTACACTTTCTTTCATTTTGTCATATATATATTTGGTCAGTTCTGCATCTGTCTGTTTTCTTTTTCACTCATAGAGACAGTTCCTACTTTAACCTTTGGAATGCATCGAAGCTGGTGGAGAAGGCATTAACCTTAAGGTCAGATCTCATTGTCCTGATACATCGTTGAGGGGGAATTTCTAAATTAGGGAAGTGATTTTTCAAGATGTCTTGCGTTCAGAGAAGTTATTTCAATTTTATATTATTACTTTTTTGTTAACATTTTCCTCTTTGCCTCCTCCGATCTTGAATCTTACCCTACCATTTTCTTGTTAGTTTATGCCTTACAATTAATCACTTTGGTTGTAGTTTAATGACAAAATAATTTAAAGGCATTCTTTATCTTATACATGTTTAAATGTACATGATAAAGTCCATGAGATAATTATATATTGAAAATAAATTTATAATGAGATTATAATTATGAGATTCATATTGTATTTATGAATTATCTGAAAATTGTTCCTAGTCATTGTTTTATTAAGACTGGACATTAATAGAACGTAAAAGGCTAACATACGTTATATTTTTCCTTATAAAGAAAGTAACCATTCTCATAGGTTAAAGTCTGGAGATACTTCAACAAACATGTTAGTGCTTATTAGAGAACAAGTTTGCTGAACATATTCGATAAGAGAAATCTAATTGGAACATTACTTTTATGTCTATGAAATTCTCATTGTGATGATTGTATAAGTGATCTTTTGACTTGAGGTCTTCAAAGTTATCTTGCATAGGGATTACTATGTTTTGATAATACTTATGACCTATTTAATCATGGGTTGTTTAATCATTAGTCATTGGATATAACATGAACTATATAGAGGTAATTATATGATCAAAATAAGAATCATCACTATAAAGTAATAAGGGAGAACGTTCCATTGGTCTCGATTGGTATTGATTCAAGAAATCCTTGGCCAAGGTAGAATGAAGTTTTGGAAATAATTTACAGATGTCATTAATTGAATCAATAACTAATGGCATAGAACTAATATGATTGAACTCAAAATATAGTAACTATTAATTACATATTCTATGTCTAATCAGAACATTGTATGATGAAATAATTGAATTATATGGAAAAATCATGCATGGAAAGGTTGGTCAAAATTACTTTGACATTCTTATATATTTGGGTGGTCATGATGCGTTGCTAGATGTCAATCTTAATCTATGATTATAAATTGCTTAATTGGAGAATTAAAGATAAATTAAAAGGAGTTCTAATTTATCTAATTCTAATTATAATTTATTGAAAGGACCTGTTCTAGAGTTCTCCTTCCGGAACCTGAGTGGAGCCATCCCAGTAGCCCTCTAATCTATATCTGACTCGATTGAAGGGTTCCTACAAAGTTAAGTCGTTCAATTATTTAAATCCTTTTATCCTTTAATAATTAAAAAAGAGGAAAGTAGTGGGAAATTTTTTTTAATTCATTTTATTGAAAATTTTTACAGCATAACGATTGTATTTTGACATTCCCAAAATTTTCAAAAGCCCTGTAAAATTTCAAAACACTTTTATATTTACGCCAATTTCTCAACTACAAATTTTGGACTTCAAGTTCATTCATAAGCAACCCCAAACAAATAATTCGCAACAATCACTACAATAAACTTTAAAAAGTTAAAACATTTTTATGCATTTGATTTAAAAGCCTTTATAACATCCATTCTTTACAAAAATGAAAATATCAAAATGAAACAAGCAGAGCAGCACCTAATGATACAACTAATCCTACGACAGAGTCCTAATTACTGCAACACATGTATGCATAACTTAGGTAGTTTGCTTAAAAACATAGAAATAAGGGTGAGATAAATGAGCTTAGTGAGTGTAATCAATTTACAAAATATGGAACTTTTTAATAATAACATAAGTGTAATATTCCTATACAATCATAAAGTTCATAATAAAGCATTTTCCTTAACAATTTATCCGCGCATCATAACAATTGGTACTCAAAAAACATTTCGTAAAACACAATTTCAACTTTTATGAAACATTATTTTGAAAAGCTTTTTTTCAAAATTAAACTCATCATATAAAAGTTTCCAGTTTCCATTTTTCTTTTTCCTTAAGCAATAAACAATGGTAGCAATAAGTTTTATTAAAATTTTATAGTGAAAATAAGTCATCCACTAGAATTGGTACCATACGGTGCCCCTCAAATCACCTTTAACATAAATAGTGGTTGCAAATGACTTTCCCTAGTCAATATAGCCCACCACTAGTATCTTTACCATATAGTACATTAAGCCTAAAGTCACGGAGTTGGTCCTACATCATTTACCCGTAACAGGTCAACTGCTATATACTGGTAGTTATAGAGTTGGTTCTGTATTACTTACTCGTAACAAGTAACAGAGTTGGTTTTACATTGCTTACCCATGACTGGTTATCTACTATTTACGGAGCTGGTTCTACATCGCTTACCTGTAATAGGTTAACCACTATAAATATACCAGTATAATAACATGCATATAGCCTAGTGATGTACTATAGCCAAAAGAAACTCTTACATTTATGACTCATCTTATTTTCTAAATCAAGTACTATAGCCTAACAATATTCACTTGTAAAATATTATTTGCATAAAACTCAGCATAATTATTCATTTCACGATGACATGAAAATCATTTGCATAAACTCAACTTAAAGTACACTCACAACATACTAGTCTCTATAAATAGAAACCATTTGCATGAAATCAATTTAAAAGAATACTTACATGTCATCAATCCTTTTGCAAAGAATTTAGTCCTATAAAATAATTAAAATACACTCGCACTTTGCTAGTTTCCTTTTCACCACTTTGAAACCCTTCAGTTGGCTTCATTTTTCAATCTAAAAACCTAATATGAATACATTCATCTCCTTAATACATTTTCCAACCAAATATACCATAAACCATATCAACTTCATTACTCATAGACACTCCATATACTAAAATTTCTCCAAATAATAACATAACATTTTATTTAATAATTTCAATACCACAAATACACTTAATGACCATCCTTAATCACATTCATTTGATCATTACATCATAATCATGCTTTTATACCAAAAATGTCTTTAAGGCTAAACTTTAACATATTATACATTAAACTCTTCCAATTCAATTCCATTTGATTTTTAACACTTAAAAATCAATCTAAATTCACTTCCATGACATTTTAGTATACACATATAAGCCGTAAAACGTCATTAACAATGTTTTTACAAAATCAAGCTCTCTAGGCCGAATTTCAACCAAAACCAGTTCCAAATCAATTATTTTTCATTTCTTTACTTCATTAGCATTAAAATAATGCTATGAACATCATAAAACATCAAAATAGAATTTTGAATCATAACACATTAAAAACCCTAACCTTTTTCGAAAACTCATCTAATTATTTCCATAGCTTTTCTTTCATTATTTCATCATTAAACTACCTTCCTAAAGCCATTCATTACATGAAAATCATAAAATAACAACATAAGACACTTTAGGCAATAGATCTCAACTTTGATCAAGTTTGACCAAGGTCACGTACACTTGATTCATGTGATTTTCTTCTCCCAATTGCTTCTAATGTAATAAAGCCTTGATATTACATCAAATGGGTGTAATTCACACCATCAAAACCAAATCTAACCTATAACCTAACAAATCACATTTTCAACAAGATTAGTAAGCTTACCAACCCATTTTCTTCTTCTTCTTCATTTGAATGACTATGGAACTTTATTGGATTCTTGATTGGAGGTAGAAGAGCATGAAAAATAGTTTGGATCACTTCACTTTGGCTTAGCCGTAACTCTCTCTTCTCCTTTCTGTTTTCTTTTCTTTTTTCTCTCTTTCTCTACAATTCTCTCATCAATGGCCAGCTACCAACATTTAAAGAAGATGAAGTCTTTGTTTAATTACAAGTTTGCCCCCCATTTCCATTATAGTTACACCTTTATACTTAATAACATCTTATAATTATAACTTTACCAAAATGTCTCATATTTACACTTTTAACTTTGTCACTTGTCACCATTTAATTGATTCTCTCTTAATGACTCATCAATCTACTAACTTCTTGTAAAAATACCAATTTGGCCTTTAATGAATACAAAAGGACCAAATTGCCCTTTAATGCATTTAATTCACCAACTAACTAAATTAAATCCCAAAAATATTTCACAATTGTCGTATCATCAAATTGACCATGAAATACTCTAATTAGGGTCAATATTTGTTGAATGAAGCTTATAAAAATTTCGAATGGGTTTAAAATCATCAATATCTATTATTTTCCAAAAAGGGCATTTTAACCCTAAACTTTTGGAACTCCCAAAATTCATCAAATTGGGCTTATTTTCGATCTATTTTAGTATCATTAGACTCTAATACCTATTTCAAGAAATTTTCAAGTTCTCGAGATTGGGTCCCCAAAATTACTATTCACCCAGATTCACTATATTCACTAAAATCATCCGAATTTCATTCAAAAGTATCATTTAAATACTCAAAGCTCATTTTAGGGCTTTTAAAGCTCATTCGGACTCATTTCATAGCTTTTTAGAGTTTTCAAAAATTTTCTACTAAATTTCTGGTTGAGTCTAGAACTATATCTGGTCTATCCGTGATCACCATTACAACCTTAATAATATTTTTAAATGCTTAAATTACTCTAATATACCATAAATAGAGCATACTTTGTAAAATGCATATACAACACATTACATAGTACAATAATCGAACAATGATATTACATTTATAATCATTGCCAATATATTTGTGAATCTAATAATAGGCCTCACATTAAGCATTGGTTGAAGAGAGAAAAGTTATTTTGATCAAGTTCGAGTTGATTGTAAAGTTTGAGAAACTTTATGATTAAATATGAGAAATTTAATAAATAAAGATCAATATGACATACTAAATTTTATTTTAGTATAATTAGTATTTAAAAACAAATATTTGTAATTCTAATTAAAGTTTAATTGAAATTAGAATTTAATTTCAATTAAAAATACTAAAATGTCTAAAACCTATTATGAATAGGCTTAAACTTTATAAAGCTAGTACTTCTTGCTTAACCTTCTGTGTAAGAGCTACAGATTTCTCTCAACTTGTTTTATGGATACCGTTAGAGGTCAGAAACTTGTACAGCTACGATGGTTCAGATGAAATAATTTTAAAAATAGTTCGATGGATACGACAAGAATATGATTAAGCTTCAGAATAAAGTACAAATTAAGATTCCACTTTATTATGATTTTTTGTATTAATCATTTTACATAATTAAAATGAACTTGGTTTTTGGTAAATGAAAACACAAAAAGTTTTATAATTATTCCACTACGACCGCAATAAGATCCTATACCAATTTCCCAATAGTGGTATAAAGGATTATTTTAATTCTATAATTTGATTAAATTTGCTTTATTGTTATTGAAATGATTAATCAAAAGAAAGTTAAGGATAGAACACCTTATGCATATTCTGGAATTTGTGGTTCTGAAATCGTTTTTATTAAATCACAAGAATGTGGTAGACATTCTTTCTTTTACTCTTCGGTTCTGGAAAATATTGAGATTGTAATTACCTTTGAAAAATCAGATTATACCCTATTCTAGATATTGTATTTTGCATATGTTGCTTGCGTTTGTATTTGTGTTTTATGGGTACTAGAATTCTAAAATTTAATAAGCATCTATTACTTGCTCTGCTTGTGTTTGTTCTGGTTGACTTTTGCATCTGTTGGGCGATTAAGTTTCTGAATAAAACCACCAGTGACTTGTACCTCCACTGGTGAAGCAGGATTTACCTGCAACTGATGGAGCAAGGTGAGCAACGTGATGGCAACATCATGAGTACCCACAAAACATGGCTGCACAAATGGAAGGAGATGTTAGAAAGCAACTAGCAAGGAGTAAACCCGGTGCATCGATTAGGAAACTCTTAAGTCTGAGGAAACGATGGGACGTGTGTACATAATGGAATCGTGTTCGCTTCAGACGCTACCAACAGAAGGGTTTTTCCCACCCTTGTTAATTGGATTTTTTTGTTTTTAAAAGTCTTAATTTTAATTAAATTAATTTAATGGAGATTAAATTTGTTTATATTCCTAAAAAAATTGAAAAGAGTTTTTCTAAATGTTTGAAAATTGTTTTCAAGAAGTTATTTTTATTAGGGATACTTTGAGATTTTTGTTTAATTTTTCAAAGAGTTGAATTATTAAATTAAATGAATTATAAAATCAGTAATTAGAATTAAGCCAATATTTAAAAGAGTTATCTTTCATAATTAGTTAATGTTAGATAATTAATATAATGAGATTGTATTAATTAAGATGAGATCTTAGTTTTAATTATTTTTCTTAATATGATTAAGATTGATAATTATATTGATTTCTAATTAATTTAAGAAAAGTAGTTTCTAAAATTAGAAATAATTTGTCACAATTAGATTGAAATTAATTAATTAAACTCTTTAAAATTAAGAAAAGTGTTTTCTTAAATAATTAAGAAAGGTGTTTATTAATTAAATTTATTTATTTCAAATTTGATTGAGATAAATTAAATTTATGATTCTATTTGTTTAGAGAATTATTATTCTAGTTATTTAGAAATTGTTTCTTTATTTATAAATAATAAGTTTCTTGATTTTAGAAAATTTATTTTCTTAATTAAATTTGGAAAAATATTTTCATTTATTAATTAAAAATGTGCTTTTGAATTTTTGTTAGAGGGATGTGAGAGTTTCTCCCCAGTTGGTGGACTTCGTAGCTTCCATGCATCTTATACACACCTCGAGTTTGTACTAATCGGCACCTCGTCCCTACCTGATTCGTCATTGTTTGCTCGCTTTCTTCTGTTCATAAACACAGTTGTTTTCCTTAAAACCATGTTGTTTGCTCAACCTCCCGACGTTGTTTTTACTAGGGGCATCTTGGTATTTTTTCCTTACTTCACAAATCTCGCCTTTTTCCATTTCCCTTTATTGTTAACAACTTTTTAAACATCCCACTTGCCAAACCTGTTTCATTCCTCTTTGAGTTATTGTCACTCTATTGTCTCCAATCCACTGGCAAAACCGATAGCCAACCAATAAAGAAGTTGGAACCAATTTGTGGATACGCAACAAGTCTCTATCCTATCCTTTTCACCTCTTAAAGAGATAGAAGGGAAGTTAATGGTCTGCCTTGAAATGACTATTTTAGAAGAAGGAGCCCGAAGTTGGGAAGCCACTTTTGTTGGTTATTTCTTTGATCAAAGGCCTTCATTTCTAGTCATCAATCAATAGGGTTTACAGAATTGGAAGAACAAAGGTTTGGTAGATGTTACCTTAACTGAAGACAATCTTATTCTCTTTACATTCACATTAACTTCACTAGCTAATAAGATACTTGAGGAGGGAATATGGCATGTAAGGAATTAACCCCTCTTTTTGCAAGCTTGGTAGCCAATTTTGAGCTTGGAAAATATCAAAATTCAAAGTTTCCCTCTTTAGATTAACTTTCATGGAATACCTCTTAAGTATTGGACTACACAAGGCCTTAGTGCCTTAGCTAGCTTCATTGGAAAGCCCTTTTATATGGATGGAAACACAGCCAAAAAGAGGAGAATTGAATATGCTCACATATGTGTTAGTTTGGAAATGTCTATGGAGCTTCCAACTAAAGTTCCTATTATGAGGTTGGGTGAAGGTAACAAGCTTTATGAAGATGCTGTTGCAATTTCCTATCAATGGACCCCCCCTAACAAGTCATATGGTAACGTATGGAAAGCTAAAATCCATCTCTTTAAACTGGAACTTATCATGAATTGATGAATTTTGAAAATACAAATGAAGTACCAACTGTTATCACTCAATGTTTCCATGATAATGTAACTTCAATGACTTGTTAAGGGGGGTCCATTGATAGGAATCATTCCTCCTTCCTTCTGCAAAGAGAAAGAGTTAATTAGTTCAAACTTGGTGACAAATGTACCAAATATTTCTTCAATACCATCATAGCTAGAAGGAACTGAAATAGGATCAGCTTAGTTACAATCATATGGGAAAACAGTTGCAAAATTATAATGATATCCAAAAGGAAGTTGTAAGGTATTTATCTTCTTTGTTTGGTACTTCAAAATGTAGCCTTTGTATTGACCTTACAAGTATAATCACTAAGAAGATCACTTAGGAGGATTGTATACTTCTCACTAAACTAATAGAAGTTAAGGAAATTGAGGATATTGTCTTCAAGATGGATGGTATGAAAGCTCCTAGACTAGTGGGCTAAATGGTTTCTTTTCCCAAAAATCTTATAATATCATTAGGACTTATGTCAAACAAGTTTTTCATGAATTTTTCATCAATGGAAATTTTCTCAAGGAAATTAATAGAACTTTCCTATGTTTAATTCCCAAAGGTACTCACCCTTCCTTTTTCAATGAGTTCAGGCTCATTGTTTGCACCAATTTTCTATACAAAATCATATCTAAGATTCTTGCATCTCGATTGAAAAAGGTACTCACTCCACTTATTAGTGATAACCAAAGTGCCTTCATATACAATAGACAAATTGGTAACAATATTCTTATTATTCAAAAACTGCTAAAAAGTTATTTAAGATCCAATATTTATGATATTTATATTATCAAAATTGATTTCTTCAAGGCTTTAATAATGTGAGTTGGATTTTTCTATGGAAGGTATTAGAGGCCTATAAATTTCCAAAAATATTTATCAAATGGTTGAAAGAATGCATTTCCACTGCTAGCTTCTCTATATTAATCAATGGAAGTCCATCTACTTCTTTTTAAGCAAATAAGGGCTTAGGTAGGGAGATCCTCTCTCCCTCTATTTGTTCATACTTGTATGAAAATTCTTAATTCCATCATTAAGCTTAAAGTGGAGGATAACTTTAAATTCCATACAAGATGCAAGAAGCTTAGATTAACCAATTTGTCTTTTGCAAATGATCTAACGCAATGCAAACCTTTATGAATGCTTTGGAGAGATTCAAAAGTTTATCTGGATTGTAGGTCAATCTCAACAAAATTCACTTTATCATCTTTAAGGTTGCCTTTTCTATTAAATCCAGAATTGCTTCCATTACTAGTATGTAAATGAAGTCTCCTCCACTACTTTATTTAGGACTTCAAGTTTCCACCAAGGATGCATTCCACTCATTGAAAATTTTCATAAAAGGATTCATTTATGGGTGAATAAATTATTTTCTTATGCGGGGAAGGGACAACTAATTAAATCATTACTCAATTCTTTAAACATCTACTGGAGTCTTCATATCTTCTTATCCAAAGCAATCATCAAGACAATGAAAAAATTATTTGTATGGAATCATTCTAATGGAAATAAAAGGGCATCCAAGGTGAAATAAACAGATATGTGTTTTCCTAAAGATAAAGGAGGGTAAAACATTAGTTTAGTTAAACTCTCTAACCAAGCTGTCATCCTTAAGAGACTTTGGTAGATACTTGAAGACAAAATTCAATATGCATTTGGTGGATCCATTCCTACTTCATCAAGGGTAGATGTATTTGGGAGATGAGTAAGAGTCCTTCTAACTCTTACTTCTTAAATCAATTGTTACACTTATGGAGTTCAGTTCAGGATGATGTCAAGTGTAAAGTTAGCAATGGGTTACTAACCATTCTATAGTTTGACAATTGGTCAGGTCAGGGCTCTCTTATCCATCATCTAGCCACATCAATGATCTCTCTTTTTCCCCTTCATACTAAACTCAGTTCATTCATTGATGGTAACTCTTGTAGACTTCCTGCTCCTCTTAGTCAGCTGCAGCCATAATATTCCCCACATTCATCCATTGCATACACCTTTTATTGGAGAGACCTTCCAACTTGCAAACTCTCTAATGATATGCCTAGACTAAGGAATTCAAAAGTAAAATGGAGCAGAATCATTTGGCACAATATTATTCCTCCAAAGGTATCTTTTCTTCTATGGTTTATTGTTAAGAATCGGCTTAATACTTCTGATAGACTTTCTTACCTTGACATCAACAGAAGTTGCACTCTATGTTTTACACAAGATGAAACTAGGGATCATGTATTTTTCATGTGTCCAGTTTCTAAGTTTATTTAGGAATAGGTGAAGCTAAAATGATTATGTAATGGTTCTGATAATTCTATTTCCATCATTATACATTGGCTAGCCACACAAGCCTCTATTCCTATAACAGACAAATTGACTTACTTATTAGCTATAGGATTGTGTGTGCAATAATCTGGAAAGAAAGGCATGCGAGAAAGTTTGAATCTAAATGCAAAATTGTATATGCACTTATCATTGAAGATATAAATGGGACTTGAGATCTTACCTCAGATTGTAGTTACACTATACTACGTTCATTGAATCTCTATATTGTGTGCTAGTACATACTCAATGTTCTCTTTTGTGTTTTAAATGTATCCATTGTCCCACTTTATGTTGAAGGTTTATCCCATAAATCTCCTTTGAGGATGTAAACTTCTTTATTTATTAATTCATTCCTTCTTGCCTTTTTTCAAAAATTGAAAAATGTGCTTTCTTTAATAGTTTGAAAATAGTTTCTTAATATATTAAAGAAAGATTTTACAATTAATTAAGAAATCAATCTATAATTAAATAATATAAATAACTTTCTTAATTAAATTAAAAATTGTTTTATTTAATTTTGAAAGTAATTTCCTTTTAATATTAGAAAATACTTTTATAATTAAGGAAAAGTAATTTCTAATGAGATTAAAATAGTTTTCTAATTTGATTAGAATATGTTACTCATATAATTTTGAAAAAGGAGTTTTTCTATATTATGATAAGT
>JANSVA010051221.1:0-12979 GCA_025504915.1 Erythroxylum reticulatum | reverse complement strand
TTTTCCATAAGCTAAGTTTCCATTCATCATTCCTAATACTTGGTTATTTAAATTGGTCATTCGTTCATCTAATATTGCCATTCTAATGTGTTAATCAATTCCTTCTTGGAATGTGAATTTTAAAAGAATTTGGATTCTTGATAATTGAATATAGCCAATTTTCTTACGTTTATTTTTGGGTATTTGTTGTAATTGTTTATTGATTTGATCTTGATCTATTAAACTGATACGAATATGTCCGCTACATTGATCTATTCTGATAGGTGTTTCGTAAATCATTTTTCTAAATAAATGATATTGTCTACTGAAATATTTTTTAATTACTGATTTATGAATATCTTGTCCAGATTTTAAATCTAATTGAGTTTTGGCAATTTGCTTTTGTTTATCTTGGCTTAATAAAGTAGAAACGTGAAATGTTCCTAATGATTTGGTTAATTCTAAAGTATCTACATTTAATACTGTTGAATCTTTGTTTTTTAAAGTCATGAATGATAAGTATGATGAGAAACAAATCTAATGTATTCTAGATGTGATTGACTTGTCCCAGTCTTTAAAATCCTCACTCTGAACCTACATGGGAAAAATCCACCATGCTAAGCATATAGTTTAGTGAGTAATAACTAATCTATGCATGAAGTGACAACGCATTATACTAAATCATATAACAGCATAAACATGCATTAAAAGATTGCTTTAGCGATAAATCATACATAATGCATTTCAAAATAGATTTTATAATTAACAGAACTGAATATCACAAAAGGGTATAAACTCTTCAGAATTAAAGCACAATTTTGTTATGTCAGAAACAACATATATCAGAATACAAACTCAAATGACTATTAATCCATTTACAAAAGTGGGTAACGAGACTTATGCAGGAGAGACTGAAGTCTCAATATCGAAGTGTCATAAGAGATACTAAAATCTCGACACCGAAGTATCACAGAAGAGACCGAAGTGTCACAGGAGAGACTAAAATCTCGATATCGAAGTGTCACAGGAGCCGCTGCAGACCCTTCTAGGTATGCCTATTTACCCACAACTAGGACTCAACAGTTTTAAAACAAAACAAAGTTATTTTAGACATTTCATATGCAAAGTAAGTAGTCATTCATATTCACAAGCAAGTAGCACTTCCAATGATGTAAACATGCATCAAATGCCTTGAACAATCATTGTCCAAAATTCAGAACACAATCAGAATAAATCAAATTCAACAAGTAGAACAAAGTAAGGTGTGGCCATCTAAGATTACTCACTATTGCTCTCGTTCTCTTATTGCCTTGAAGTTCCGGTAATATCTAAAAGTGATCACTCTACTTGACCATCTATATATGATCAAACATAAGTTCATATTACCATATTTCTCATGTAACAGAATCAGCATTAGTATGAATGTATCATATAACATGCATGTTCAATGACATAGTCTAGCTTTATTTTCAAATCAAACTTTTGGTTCTACTTTTCGTGATCATTTAGATAAAGAAAATGGAGTATTTAAGTAACACTTTCTTCTAGACAATTGTTCACCTTTGTCTTAGGCTGACTATCTTTAAGCTACAACAGAATTCTTAACTCAACTTAAAAATCAGATTTTGAAATTATTAAAACCATAATTGTAATTTTATCACCTCAAGAAATTGTGGTCTTATGTCTTAATCTGAATTAAGAACCAACACATTTGGAGATCCAAAATCAAGATATAATCAAAATATTGAATCATGTTTAATAAAAAATACTCCAGTTCATAACATTCCAACAGACTCTCTCATTTTCATCCTATTAATCTTTTTCAAATCAATTTGGATGGCTATTTTGACAAAGAACTGAGGCTTCTGAGCAAAGTATTCTTCTGAAAAAAATGTTCCTCTATGTCTAAAATTTCTAATGAACTATATTTCATACAATTTGGTTCATTATTCTAATACATTTGAAATTTTGGCTAGTGAATGATCATGTATTCAAGTTTTACAACCTATATCTCTCAATTCCAATATCCAAAAATTACAAACTTTATACCAATTTAAAACTAAGAGAATAAGGTAAAATTTTGGTGAAGACACCTCAGTCTAATTTAACCTACATCAATATAGCTTATTCAATAATCATAGGATATGATTTCTATCCCTTGTAGTGTTACAACCTAAGCCAAGACTCAATTTCATGCCAATTTTGAAAGTCGTAGAGACAGAATTAAATTCGACTTCTTTAAGAAAGATGTATGAATCTTTCTCAAGTTTAATCTGAATAAAAATTCATCCAATTTGGATACCTACAGGGTATGATATAGCTAAAATGCCAAAACTTATCTAGTGTATCTACTCTTTCCAACTAGTTTCAAGCACATGCCTAACCTCAATTCTTTCTTTATTCCGTACATGTTTGCTCCATTTCAAACATCAAACAATACATGTTATCAAAAGTAGAAATCCCTTACCTCTTTAACTTTAAAAAACTAGCTAAATCAATGTTGGACCCTAATTTCGAAGCCTAACTCTTGCAGAAAATCTTAAGACTTGAGCGTAGGGTTATGTCAATGTAATCTCCTTAACCATCATCCCATAAGGGGGAAGCCTGTTCCAGTTAGACAGTGGAATTACAATTTGAATTATTTATAAATTTTTTACCTACATGTCTCTAGCTTATTTTCCAATAAGAATCATGTCATTCGGAGCTCAATAACTCAAGATATGATCAAAATACCGAAGTATGTTAAGTAAAATATCCTATTCATACTCTTCCAATCGATACCCTTATTTTCTTTCCATCCATATTTTTAAAATCAACACCATAGGCTATCAATTTCTATGAAGAGATAGAGAAATGTGTTGGGAATCCATTGGTTAAATAATCAGGTCACTTGGATGTCGGATGACAAAGTTATGGCAAAAATAGTCAAATATGTTCAGAGTTGGAAACCCTTCAAGTGCGATCGCGAGGGACAAAGGTGTGATCACGAGCATGATGGTGTTCTTGCAAGGAATGCTGGTGCCATGGCAAGGAGAGAGGTGTAATTGCTAAGAAGGAAGGTGTAATTGCAAGAACGCTTGGTGCGATCGCAACCAAAGCTGTCCCACATATACATCCTCTGCAACATCACTAACTTCAAATGATCACATCTCTCAACTCAAATATCCAAAATTTTCATACTTTATATTGTTGGAAAGAAGGAAAGACAAGATACAACTTCTAAGAAGAGAAATTTGTCTAATTTAACCTAAATTAATGAAGCTTTTCCCTTAAATTCAGAACATAATTCCTACCCCTTTGAAAAGTTGGAAAATGCAATGTAGAAACTTGGAAAGTCATGGACAAAACATCAACATATTTCATTAATGTCAAAAGATAAGATCTCTATAAAGCTTTAATGGGCATTTCAAGCGACAATACATCGTAATACAAAAATACAAAGCTTACATAAATAGGAATTGCTCAAAATGCGATTAAAGTCTTGTTTTACAAAACTAGCTTAAAATACAAAAATATTGCAAAAGTGGAGTGATGCCTCGACTCTTGGTTACTCGATATCATGCTTTTCACTTGAAGATGGGAAGGAAATGGAGGGGTGAGCTTAAAGCTCATGTGCAGCATGGAGTGTCACCGCCTCCTCCTATGCCCTAAGTGAACCTCATGGATCCACATTTCTTTCAAGCCTTTGCTCAGGCTTTCTTATATACCATGGGCTAAGGGTCACAAGTTTCGATGCAAGCTCCAGTAGAAAGGAGTGGGCAGTATGATAAGCTCCGCAAGTATGGGTCTGTGGATTTCAATGGGATTATAAATCCAAAAGAGGTTGAAGCATGGTTAAGGAGGACTAAGAGGTCCTGATTCAGATGAAGTGCTTGGATGAGGAGAAGTTAGATTATGCAGTCAGTTTACTACAGGGGATACACTCCATTGGTGAGAGTCAGTGCCCCATAGTTAAGTCATACCACCAGTACTGACATAGAGAGATTTTTTGGTAGCTTTCAGAAGGAAGTACTTCTCGATGGTTTATATCCAAGAGAAGGCTAGGGAGTTCCTAAATCTCACATAAAGAGACATGAGTGTGAGTGAATATGAGATGAATTTCACCCAGCTATCACGGTATGTGGCCAAATTATTACTAATGAGGAGGATAAGTGTTACAAGTTTGAGGGAGGACTTCATTTAGGGATTAAAGAGAAACTTCTGATCCACAACTTGTATGACTACCAGCAGTTGGTAGATGCTGCTCTCTAGGTTGAGAAACTGGAGAATTTAAAATATGAAGTGAACATGAAGAGGAAGACTAGGGAGTAGTCTTCCAAGAAGGGAATGAGTGCTCTAATGCTTTAGAGGACCACAAGCAGTTATCACACATAGAGTGAAATGGGAAGTAGTGGCTTTGCCAAGAATAAGCAGGCAAAGGCAGTTTTAGGGCAAGCCTCAAATATGGGAGGCACTGGAAAGATGGGCAGGAGTAAATACATAAACCCATTGTGGGAAACTTCACAAAGCAGAGTGCCTCAAGTTACTTGGAGCATGCTTTCAATGTGGGGAGAAGGGACACATGATTAGAGACTGTCCCTAGGTACCGAGGTAAGAGGGGTTGTAGTTGTATGCTCCAAGGAGAGAAAAAATAGTGGGAACTAGGTCAGTCACTGAGGTCGACAATTTTGGAGCTACAAGGAGGGCTATTCCTCTAGGAAGGCCAAGGGGTCAGGCATAGGCAAGCGTGCTTACCATGACCAGGGAGGAAGCTGCAGCCGCACTTGAAGTTGTCACGGGTATGGCTCAGTTATTTAATTCTGCAATATATGTATTGATTGATTTTGGCTCCACATATTCATTTGTTTCTGCAAGCATGATTTTACATGATGTTAAATTGGTGCCATTGGATAGTCCGTTGATTGTTAGTACTCCTTTAGGAAGGAAGGATGTAATAAGTCAAGTTTTTAGAGATTGTGAACTGTTTATTGAGGGTGTTAGACTTGTAGTGGATTTATTTCCTTTAGAGTTAAAATTTCTTGATGTTATACTGGGAATAGATGCCATGGAGAAATATTGTGCAAAGTTAGAATGTAGACTCAAGGAGGTAGAATTTGATCTTGGCAATGGTGAGAAAGTGATTTTTAGAGGAGATCAAAGGACATCGTCACCTAGAATGATTTCAGCTTTGTTAACTGACAAGATGATGAGAAAAGGGTGTGAAGCCTTCTTGGCGCACGTCGTGGCCACTAAAGTGAACGAAGGAAAGTTAGAGAATTTTTTGATTGTGAGGGAGTTTCCAGACGTGTTTCCAGAAGATTTACCTAGTCATCGATTAGGAAAATCGAGTTTGCCATTAACTTGATTCTTGGAACCGCACCCATTTCTATACCCCCACATAGAATGGCTCTAGCTAAACTGAAGGAGCTCAAGGAACAGTTGGAGGAACTGTTAGAGAAGGGTATATAAGGATGAGTTTGTCACCATAGGGAGCACCTATTCTGTTTGTTAAGAAGAAGGATGGAACATGGCAGATGTGTATTGATTATCGGAGACTCAACAAGGTGACTATTAAGAATAAATATCTTCTATCCCGAATTGATGATCTGTTTGACCAGTTACAGGGAGCAAGGGTCTTTTCAAAAATTGATCTTAGGTCAGGGTATCATCAGCTCAGAATCAGGGAGTCTGATGTAAATAAAACAGCCTTCAGGACACAGAATGGGCATTACAGGTTCCTAGTTATGCCATTTGGATTGACTAATGCTCTAGCTGTGTTTATATCTAGATCAATTTGTCATAGTGTTTATAACTGAAATTTTTGTGTATTCCAAGAGAGGAGAGGAAGATAAGGAACATCTCAAGATAGTGTTGCAGATATTGAGGGAGAAGGAACTTTATACCAAATTCAGCAAGTATGAGTTTTGGCTTCCTGGGACATGATTTCGAAAGATGGAGTACATGTTGATCTGAGGAAAGTTGAAGTAGTGAAAAACTGGCATACACCAAAGACAGTGATAGAAGTGAGGACTTTTCTAGGATTGGCAGGCTATTATAGGAGGTTTGTTGAAGGATTCTCTATGATATCATCTTTGATGACTAAGTTACTGAGGAAGAGTTAGAAGTTTATCTAGAGTGATGAATGTTAGAAGAGCTTTGAGGAGCTTAAGCATAGATTGACAAGTGCGCCAATCTTGACTTTTCCTATGGAAGATGAGGGTTATATAGTAAATAGTAATACTTCAAGAAAGGGTTTGGGTTGTGTATTGATGCAGGGAGACAAAGTAATAACTTATGCCTCGCAACAATTGAAGCCGTATGAGCTAAATTATCCAACCCATGATCTGGAATTGGCAGTAGTAATTTTTTCCCTGAAGATTTGTAGACATTATTTATATAGGGTTCAGACGAGGATTTTTACGGATCATAAAAGTCTCAATTATTTGTTGAGATAAAAGGATCTGAATTTGAGATAGAGAATATGGTTAGAGATAATTAAGGGTTATGATTTGTTGATTGAGTACCATCCAAGAAAGGCAAATGTAGTGGCAGATGCTTTGAGCAGGAAATCCTCAATAGCCCATATTCAGACAGTTTATCTGCGTTATTAGAAGGGATGGCTAAGCTGAAAATAAGTTTGACACAAGAGGAACTTGATTATATCATTTCTAATTTCAAAGTGAGATCGATACTTAGGGAAAAATGTTAAAGAGTTACAAGCACAAGATGCAGAATTGAGCAAGCTATAAGAAGAAATTCAGAATGGCAAGAAATCTGAAGTGGTAGTGAGGGATGATGGACTTATGGTTGTGAGGAACAGATTTTATATCTTGAATGTCAAGGAAGTAAAGGATGAGATACTTGATGAGGCACACAATGTGCCTTATGCTATGCACCTAGGTAGCACCAAGATGTATCGAGATTTGAGAGTCCATTTCTAGTGGAAAGGCATGAAGAAGGATGTGGTCGAATATGCAAGCACATGTTTAGTGTGTCAGCAAGTCAAGGCTGAACACCAAGCACCTTTAGAAAAGTTAAGGCCATTGTCCATTCTTAAGTAAAAGTGGCAAAGGATAACCATGGATTTTTTGATGGGTTTGCCCAAAACTAATAGGAAGTATGATGCTATATGGGTTATTGTTGATCGTTTGATGAAGTCAACCAATTTTCTAGAAATTAAACAGAATGATTCTCTACATGTGCTAGCAAGGAAGTATATTGATGAAATAGTAAGACTGTATGGGATTCCCGACTCGATAGTTTCTGACAGAGATCCTTGGTTTACTTCGAGATTCTAGGGAAGCTTACAAGAGGCTTTAGGAACCAACTTGAATTTTATCACTACTTTTCATCCTCAAACAAATGGTCAATCTGAGAGGACTATTTGGACCTTGAAGGAATGCTCAAGGCATATATGATGGATTTCAAAGGAGCTTGGGAGGAGCATTTTTCATTGGTTGAATTTGCTTACAATAATTTGTACCGTTTCAACATTCAGATGGCTCCTTAGGAAGCACTGTATGGAAGGAGATGTAGAACTCCAAGATGCTGGGATGAAGAAGGAGAAAGGAAACTGATAGGGGTACAAATCGTCTGAAGAAATCAAATTCTAATTCAGTCTCTAAGAATTTAAATTTCTAGATGGAAGTTGAGCACATAATAGTACTTCAGTATAAGAATAGTTCAAAATTGGAGCCCAACACTCATAGTATCAGAGAATGAAGATGAACCAATGTTAGCTAATGAGGATTTATTGAAACAACCTTATAAGGAACCGCGCTCATAAGTTATAACTCCCGAGTTGGGCTCCGAAAATGGGGTTCAACAATCAAGCTTCCAAACAACCAGCACATATCTAAGTTTAATATGTAACTTTTAGCATCAATAAGGTAATAATACATAGAATTGCAAGCCCTATTTCTTAATGAAATAACTTACAAAACTTCCAAAGGTTGATAATCCAAACTCTAGCAAAGTCCAGAAGTTAAAGAGGAGATGGGAGGTTTCATGGAGAGAAGAAAGCAAAGTGAAAAAAAGAACAAAATAGAAAAGTTTCCAGCAGAAACTTTCTTCATCACCACCTAGGTGTCACTCCCTCCATAAGGCATATATCTTCTTGCATGTGTCATACATGTCCTACACTTAAGGTATCATTTGTCACACTTCCATTAAACCACGTTTTACTTAATGAATGCTGCCAAATGCCACAATTTAATTTGATCACTTGTCACTTTATTAACTATATCATTTGTCAACTATGCCAAATTTCAATAACTCATAAGCTTAATCCTTGCAATTTTCATATACCAATTTATCTTGCCACTTGAAAATTTTCCTAATATAAAAATACATTTAAATACCTCAATTCTCTAATGGTATCAATTAATTCCAATTTACTCACTATAATCAAATCGATCTAAAATTCAAGTCATAAGTCTTTCATATTCTAATCATACCAAATTTTTTAACTCCTATCTCACGTGTACTTTCATGAACATGTGATTGAGCCTAATTTTATTACATAAATTGGCAACATTTTCATGAGTTTTCCTACACTTTTTGACTCCTAACTCTAGCTTTTGTGCTTAAATTGATTCTTGAGTGTGTGCTTTTATTTTATGTAGTTTGACGATAAAAATTGTTACAAAAAAGAATTCATTGCACTAATTATTTTCTAAGAACAATTGATACTGCAAACTACCATTTTTTTATTGTAGGAGACTCAAGGAAAAGGAAGTCAAGAAGAAGATGAGGAATGAAAGAAGGCTGAAGTGAAGTCAACGAGAGAATGAGGCGCAACAGGAAGTTCACCGCAGTGAAAGACATATAATCCAAGCTGAACTTTCGGGAAAAGTTCACCACAGCAAAAATTAATTCTTTCACCATGGCGAAGGAACCAGCAACAGAGAAAAACCTTTTGGGAAAAGTTTGCTGTGGTAGAAAACATTTATCACCGCGGGGAACCTTCTAAAATCTGGACCAATTTTGGAAAGACTCGACCCAGTGTCCTTCGTTTAAAAACCTACCAAATTAGGTTATAGCCGACAGATACGACAAGATTTTTTTAACAAGTTTACAGAGGATAAACACAATCACGGCTCTTCCTCTCCACTTGACCATCATATCACTTATTTCCATTTTTCTATCGCCACATTCATTATCTGCTGCTGCTGCTATGGATGTTCTTAGTGGGTTTCCGATCGTGAGTTCTCCCAAAGCAATGCTTGGCTAAGCACCATTTCCTCTTGAAGATGTAGCAATGGCTTGAGTTCAATGGGCATCAAAGGGGAGTAGTTTTTTCATATTTAACTATATTGTTGTGAACTCCTTAGTTAGGATTTATGCTTTGTAGTTGGATGTTCTAGATTATAGTTTAATCAAGTGTTGAATAGTGTATGGCGTTATTGGGTTTTTCGATGTAGAACGTAGAGATTGAATATATGAAGTCTCATATATGTCATTTTGTGATTTTGTTAATTCTCTTTTATCTACCTAGTTGTGTTTGCTATTGAGATGATACTTGATCACCAAATTGACTACTTTAATTAACTTACCCTTGGAAGTCACTAAGATGCATTCAACAAGGTTTTAGGAAATGAAATTCATTGATTAAAACCTTGGACTTAAAGAGTTCTTTAAGGGTTATCATTTGGAAACTTGGTGATTTTTACTCCCATAAAGATTTGTTTTGAACTATGATAGCCAAAGCTCATTTTTCAAGAGGATTTTATCATATTTGATCATTGTTTTAACCTTTGATTTCTTATTCCTAAAAATCCAAAAATAATTGTTTAGACACTTCCCTTTCAATTAGTTTAATTTTGTTAGATCTCCAAAGAACCAAAACCCCCTTCCTAACCAATTTAGTTGCATTTCATGACATTTAGGGTAGCTTAGATCCATTGCATTAGGTTCCAATTACGTGAGACAACCCGAGATTGCATTTTATATTGCAATCCTTGGAATTCAATTTTTGATTCTACCTTCAAAGGTAAAACTGAAAGACGGAGCGAATCAAAATGGCACTATTGCCGTGGAACCAAGCAATTGGTTTTCTTTAGGTTAGCCGTTGTCATTTTTATTTATCATTAAGTTACTAACCTTTTCTTCTACATTTCCTTTTACATAATTTAGTGTCATATTTGTCAATAGGATAGGATTTTTTTTTACTTTGCATAGTTTTAAAATTTTGAAAACACAAACACAAGCATACTATCACAGTTGGACTTTTTATATTTAGCATTCCTTTTGCAATCGGATAGTTCTTGAGTCTTTTATTTGATTACTGTTGGAGCCATGCATACATACTTTCATACATACTTTCACATACTATACACTTGCTCCCATCAAATCTCATCTTTTATTTGACTTTGTGTGCTTGCGAGTAAATTTTGCTACTTTTTTTTACCTTTGAATTGTTCCTATGCATGTATCGGAAAGCAAAACTCCTACCTTTTTATCCTAAAATTGAGAGACGTTTGAGAAAAATCAAAAAAGAAAGAATAGCAAAAGAGAGAAGCAAGGGGTTTGTTGAAGAAGAATCATATGAGCAAGATAGTGAGAGCAACCCTGTGGAAGGAGTGAATATGGACGAGAACCTAGGTTTTCTCCAAAACCCTAACTTTCATTTTAATCAACTGGGGAATGGTGATAATGGAGGTAATGGGGAGCATGAGAGAGTAGGTGAAAAAAATGTGAATCAAAGGAGAAGGACTATTAAGGATGCAACAACTTCTGATGTGAATTATGACCTATTTACTGTTGCTTGTCCTAATTTTGATGTTAATTTTGAAGTTAGGGATTACTCATTAATTCTCTTCCTAAATTTCATGGCTTGATAGGAGAGAATCCCTATATGCATTTGCAATCCTTGTCCATGATTTGTGAGAGTATGAAACCATTGGGAGCTTCACTTGATCCAGTGCTATGGAAGGTTTTTCACCTGTCTCTCGAAGGAAAAGCAAGAGAGTGGTATATGAGTGTTCCAAGGCATGTGGTGAATGCCTACCATAGCTGGGCCATCTGAGGAAAGCTTTCTTAAAAAAGTACTTTCCAGCTTCCCGCACTTCATCTATAAGAAAGGAGATTTACTCGCCACGCCAGGATTATGATGAGTCTCTTTATGACTACTGGAACCACTTCAAAGATTTGTTATCTAGATTCCCCCACCATTAAATACCGGATGAACAGTTAGTGCAATATTTCTATGATGGATTGAAAAGTCAAGACAAAGGTATGTTAGATACGGCATCGGGAGGTTCATTGATTGATCTTACAGCTTTGTAAGCATGGGATTTGATCAAGAACATGGCTCTAAATCATCAATAGTACAGAGTGAGAGAGACCTGAGGAGTGCATAAGTTGGGTACCACAACATCCCAATCTAAAAGAATGGAGAGTTTGGAGTCAAAAGTTGACTATTTGGAGAGCAGAGTGACATCACAATTATCTTTCATCATTGCCGAGCTGAAGAATATGAATGTGCATTGCCCGACATCTTCTATGGATCT
Source organism: Erythroxylum reticulatum (assembly GCA_025504915.1). Classification (NCBI taxonomy): domain Eukaryota; kingdom Viridiplantae; phylum Streptophyta; class Magnoliopsida; order Malpighiales; family Erythroxylaceae; genus Erythroxylum; species Erythroxylum reticulatum. The sequence continues at coordinate 1,511 of JANSVA010051221.1, read as the reverse complement.
CACAGCACCTAGCTGTGATACTTGTGGGTTAGTAATACACGTATCCAGTGTTTGCCCCAGTCAGTTTGAAGAAGTGTTTGCAGTGTATCCGGGACGACCAAATCAGAAATGGGACCCCTACTTCAACAGTTATAATGAGGGATGGAAGGCCAACCCTAGGTTTAGTTGGAGGAATGAAGAGGGACAGGTTCAAAGCAGATTTCAACAAGGGGGAGGAGTCGGTACTTCCACTAACCAATTCCCCAACCAATAGCAAATCATGACTGTCCCACCTAAGGAGGATATCAACCAACAACTGCAAAATATGATGACTTTGATGAAGGAAGAGCGGAATTCAAACAATAATCAATTCAATGCCATTGCTTCTCTTACTCAACAAGATTCTTCAAAGAATGTTGCGCAGTTCAATGCCTTGGAAAAGAGAATGGAGCAATGGGAGACAAAAGTGAAGAACATCAACTCTTTTGTCACTCAATTGTCCTACAACATGAGTGAGAAGCAAACAAGAAGCAGTGGAACCATCCCTTCAAATACTGTGATGAACCTAAAAATTTTAAAGCACTTTTGAATGAAAGGATGTCTGAATCAAAGAACAAAGGAGCTATTTCAAAAAGTTCCAAGGAAAAAGCACCAACACATGAGCATGGGGAATCAAGCAAGCATGAAGCTCAAGGTAAGGAGGTAAACCTTCAATACCTCCCTTTTCCTAAGTCGTAGTTGATGAGCAAGCATATGACTGACATTAAGCATAAGAAAGATATCGTTGATTTGTTTGGAAAAGTCAAAAAGGGTTCCGGCCTATGCTAAATATCTTAAGGACTTGTGCACAAACAAAAGGAAGTTTAGGCCAAATGAGAGAGTCCAAGTGAGATCGAATGTGTCAACCCTATTCAAACCTCAAATACCTATCAAATGTCAAGACCCTGGATCTTTCACCATTTCATGCACAGTAGGAAAAGTTACCATAGGAAGGGCCTTGTTAGATCTGGGGGAAGCAATCAATGTGATGCCTAAGTCTGTTTATCAATCATTAGGAGTTAAGAGTCTAAAGCCCACATCTGTCGTGTTACAACTGGCTGATAAATCTTTTAGGCATCTAGTGGGGATTATAGAGGACATTTTGGTCCAGGTCAAGGGTTTAATTTTTCCTGCTGATTTTTATATGCTTGATATGTCTTCTGAAGTTGTGCAGGATACATCTTTGATTCTTGGTCGACCCTTCTTAAGGACAACTAGTACTATCATTAGCATGAAAGAAGGTAAGATCACCATGGAGGTACGAGATCAACAGGTGAGCTTTAATATGTATGAGGCTATGAAACACCCCTATGAGGACTATTCTCTCCTAGGAGTTAACATGCTTGACATTGTTGTTGATGATGCATGCGCTGAGTTTGAACTGGCAATGAACCCATTAACTAATGATTACTCAGAGAAGTATTTTTTGTTGATGTTTCAGGTGAACTGCAGAGTGTGGACGTTAGCACAGAAGTGGGAAGTGGTCAAGTTAC